>CM065437.1:42110000-42367500 GCA_033030585.1 Hippophae rhamnoides
AATATTGTAAGGGTTCTCAATATCCTAAAAATATTCTCAAGATCATACAAATAATCCCATGATCTTACACGTAGGAAAGATTCCGAATATCAAATGCAAGGATTAATTTTGGAAATAAAATCTTTTTTCGTTAATTATTGGCCTTTTATTGTTAGCAATTTTCAATTTAGTGAATTGGGGGATTTTATGTCTTATTTTTAATATGTATTTAGTGAATTGGGGGATTTTATGTCTTATTTTTAATATGTATTTTTAGCCCTTTATTATTTATGGATAGATTAGGCACCATCCATAATTAAAAAGGGACCCTAAGGTGGAGTTACCTCTAGGGTTACTTTAATTAATATAAATTTTGCCTAGTGTTATGTTGCTTATAAAAGAAAACTGCTGCCTTGCAATGGTAGGAGAACTGATATCATTAATAATAATTTATTTTAGAAACATTTTTTCTTTCCTTTTATTGTTCTTGATTGAATGCTTGAATTTGACTGATCAAAGGTAGAGATCATCCATTGTAGCGTTTGAAGGTTTGGTTTATATGGACTTGTTTTTATTGTTTTCATCTTTAAATTTTGTTTTGTTCCTATCTTTGAAATGATCTTATTTTTTTGCTTTTAGTAATTTGAGTATTCAATCTATCTTTTTATTTCAAAAAAAACATAAGAGAAGGAAAAAAAGAAGGGTGTTTCTATTCACAGTTAAAAAAAACATTTGATGAATCAAAGTTCTACTTTAAATACCCATAACTTTTGACTCGGGTATCGAAACGACAATTATAATATTTCAAATCGAAGCTCTTATTGATTCCCATATTACAAAAAGGCCTCGCTATGGAACATAAATTTGCAACCCAATTTCCATAGTTTACATCACCTACCGAGGGTTTAAGTTTTTTGTCGACGCTTCTTTTGCATTTTGTTTGGAAACCGTTTTGTCCAAAGTGGTGGTAATGGAGATAGAGAGGCCGACCAAGAGGTTGATTACAAAAATTCTATGTTTTCTCAATATCCTAAAAATATTCTCAAGATCATAAATATAATCCCATGATCCTACACATAGGAAAGATTTGGAATATCAAATGCAAGGATTAATTTTGGAACAAATATTTTCTGTTTTTGTTAATTATTTGCTTTTTATGGTTAGCGATTTTCAATTTAGTGAATTGGGAGATTTTTTGTATTATTTTTCATTTATATTTTTAGTCCTTTATAATACACGGATAGATTAGGCTCAATCCACAGTTAAAGAGGGGCCCTAAGGTTGAGTTAACTCTTTGATTCCTTTAATTGATATAAATTTTGTCTAGGGTTATGTTGCTTATAAAACAACGTACTGCCTTGTATTGGTAGGAGAGTATCATTAATGATAATTTATTTCCGAAAGCTTTTTGCTTTCCTTTTGGTGATCTTGATAGAATGCATGAATTCGACTTATCAAAGGTAGAGATCATCTATTATGGAATCTCATTGTTGGATTTTTATGGACTTGTTTTTGTTATTTTTGTCTTTGGATTTCGTTTTGTAGTTCTCTTTGAAATCATCATATATTTTTCTTTTAGTAATTTTTGTATTCAATCTATTTTTGTAAATCGAAGTTCTACTTTAAATAGCCATAACTTTTGACTCGAGTATCGAAACGACAATTATAATATATCAAATCGAAGCTCCTATAGATTCCCATATTCCGAGCAAGCATCGCTATGGAACCACATTGTGATAACACCAATTCCATAATTACCATTACCTTTCAAGTTTTAAATTTTTTGTCGATGCACCTTTTGCGATTTGCTTGTAAATCGTTTTGTCCAAAGGGGTTGTACTGCAAATAGAGGTGCTGACAACGTGTATGATTAAAAATATTCTAATGGGTCTCAATATCCTAAAAATATTCTCAAGATCATAAAAATAATCTCATGATCCTACACGTAGAAAAGATGTGGAATATCAAATGCAAGAATTAATTTTGGAAAGAAATTTTTTTTTTTGTTAATTATTGGCTCTTATTGTTAGGGATTTTCAATTTAGTGAATTGGGGGATTTTATGTCTTATTTTTTATAAGTATTTTTAGTCCATTATTATTTACGGATAGATTAGGTGCAATCCATAAAATGGGACCCTAACGTGGAGTTACCTCAAGGGTTTCTTTAATTAATATAAATTTTGCTTAGGGTTATGTGGCTTATGAGAAAGCTTTTTGCTTTGCCTTATGGTATTCTTGATTGAATTATTGAATTCGACTTATCAATGGTAGTGATCATCTATAGTGGCGTCTCAAGGTTGAGTTTTTGTGAACTTGTTTTTTGTTATTTTCTTCTTGGGATTTGGTTTCGTAGTTCTCTATTCATAACTTTTGACTTGGGCATCGAAACGGCAATTATAATATTTCAAATTGAAGCTCGTATCGATTCCTATATTCCAAGTATGTCTAACTATGGAACCTCACTTTGCAAACCCAATTTCCATTGTTTACATCACCTACCTAGTTTTAAAGTTTCTATCGACACACCTTTTGCGTTTTGCTTGGAAACCATTTTGTCCCAAAGGGTTGTAATGGAGATAGAGGTGTCGACTAGGTGCTCACACAATCCAATTACACTTTGAAGAAATTATTTTATTTGTAATTTAAGTTAACTATATATATATTTATATATGTATTGTATATACATTATTTTTTTTGTAGTAAATTTAATTATCAAGTAATTATTTGTATTATTATTTATATTTTGGTTTTTTATGCTATATATATTGAATATAGGGTGAAGTGAAAAATGAGAATAAAAATAAAATAAAAAAATCATTACATGTAAAGTCGGTTGACCGTGTGAACCGACTTTAAAGCCCGTTTTTGTAGTAGTGATAGATAAAGAGCCTATTTATTTGTGTGTTGTGTATTGACTAAGTGTTATGGGGTTATGTGCATGCATGTTAAGAAGATGTGCCATTAGTAATTGATTACATCACATGGTGATGGAGCTTCGAGGATGAGCTTGGATCTACTTAGATTAGGTTTTGTGTTAACAATGAACGAAGGAAAATTAGGCATAGTTAGGGCAAGTTTCTTGACAAGTAAAGGTATTTACATTTATGCTTTTATTGAGTTGTATATTTTTTATTTACTTTTTAGTGAATTTCTTAGTACAAAGTGGTTTCCATAACTAACCCAAGACACTACTACAAAAAGGGGTATTTAAGTCTATATGTAAAGTCGGTTTTTGGAAAAAAATGACTTATAATAAATTTAAAGTTGGTTCGATGTAGAGCCGACGCTATCTATGTAGGACATAGCATTAGTTCCAAGTGTCATAGTGTATTTTCATAGTATTGGGATATTGTTTTCTAAAGTCATGTCATTCATATGCCATATATTTACCACATATCCTCTTATTTACTAGGTGGTTCTTTAATGTACCTAGTATATCTTGTGTGTTCTCTATTTGTGTCCTATTTTAATGTTTATATTTTGCATGTTCTTTCCTATCTTTTGCATTCAATGTGTTTTGAAGAAAATTGAGGTGTTTTTCAAACTTGAGTACATGAGTGTTGTCTTCACTTTTCTCTATAATTGTTGCTTGTTTAGGTTTTCCATTACATTTTTATGTCATACAGATTTTTTACTTGTCTTTAGGACACTTGAATTATATGCATTATTGTCACTAGGCTAGTATGTTTAGTTGGCATTCTTGATGTTTTGGATTGTTTGTCATATCTAAACATGTTTCTTGTTTCATATTTGGAACATGAGCTTCCTTACATGCTTAGATGCTTTAGTAGAATTCCTTATTTCTTATCTTTCTTTGGAGTGTACTTGTTTTTCTCACTAGTTAGTCAAGGTATTTCCTACTTTTAAGGCAACAATGTGCAATTCAAAATTGATGATCTCTTTTTAGGAACATTTTCTTTTTTTCCTATGATCTCTTTTGAGGTCATCTCTATCATCTCACTTGTTTGTCAATTTTGATGCTTTTCATAAGATATATTATTTTTCTCTCTTACTAGCTTGTATCTATTTTTTGAGGTTATAAGTTATGTTACTCTTAACATGGTTCATATGCTTCCCTGTTTCTTTATCATATTTTTTCTACTATGTGTGGATGCCTATGTTTATGGAGAGTTGTGAGAGTGTAGGATGTATAATACTTTTATTGATGTATGTGTCAAATGTATGATTTCATTGGGAATGTTTTGTTTTTTTCATCCTTGGTGTTTATGGTTTTCATGTTTACGGTTTATTGGTATGCTTATATGCTCATTATGATGCTTATATCTATTCTATTCTTCTTGACATAACTCTATATGGACCTTACATAAATAGGATAGTTAGTATGAAACATTTGTATGCATAGTATGTATTCTCTTCTTTCAATGTTATCTTATGTGTTTACTAGCATTCTTGATCTATAATACTTTTTCATGCGTCTTGCATGTAGTAGATTGTCTGGTATTTGTTATTAGGATGCACAATGCATGTTTTATTTAGTAGACTGTGAAGTCTTTCCTTATGTATATGTGCATAGTATGGTGTGAAGTTGCAAGATAGAATCTACCCAGCGTTATTGAGGAAAAATAGCAAAGCCACTAGGAACGTGTCCACTTAGAAGATAGTTAGACTTCTAGGCAACTTATTCTTATGGATTCATTGACACATTTGTGTGGCATTGGTGTTTTACCGAACATGCTACGAATTTATTGTAAGCACATTGTGAAGTCCTCTTTACCCTCCCATAGATGTAGAGATGTAGGGCTTCGTGCTATGTATTGCATTAGGGAGATGTTTTATGCGGGCATATTTCTTGGTTTGCAAGTCTGTGCATTCAGTTTGTTTTGTTTACTACATTAATTTGTCTCTAGTGGTTGCATGAGTGTTAAGATTATTACACTTATGTATGCCTTATCTCCCTCATCTAGGGGTGTTCCTTCAACTTTCTTTGTCAAAAAGTGGGATGAATTTGTATGCACAACTTGTTCTTTCTTAAATTTCTTGTGTGCTATATGATAGGGTGAGTTTATTTTGCATTGCATTTGTGTTTTTTATTATGCATACTCATAGGAAGAGTATTGCATATCTATGTTACAGATAGATTGTGTTTGTTTTGTTCTACTTGTTAAGTGTGCTTAGTGTTACGTCCAGCTCAAATTGTTCCTTAAAATCCAAAGAAATGGTGTTTTGCCTAAAGGATCTAGACTTTTCTACATAGGAAAGTTCTAGAGTGGTCTAGAGATGTCTAGAAGGAGCTAGAGTTGGATGGACTCAACTCAAGCCTTGAAGACTCTAGAATGTTCCATAGTACGCTAGAAGATGCTAGAATATTCTAGAACATGCTGGATGGTTCATGAAGGATGTAGAAGTCTCTAAAAGCTTACAAAACATCTTAGAACTTGCATGAAGGAACTAGACAATCCTAGAAGACTCTAGAGTTGGCTAGAAGGTCCTAGGACCTTGTGGCATGTTGTAGATAAAACTAGAAAATCTTGTACATTCTAGACATAGAAGGATCTAGAAAGTTGTGGCATAGTCTTAAGCTTGGTGCCACACTATAAATAGACCTATTGGTCTTCATTTGTAATTATCCTTGGGAAACTGTAAGATAACCTCTCTAAAGAGCAATACAAGGAATTATTTACAATCTTTCTTTAGTTCTTGCTTTGCTCTTGAATCCTTTAAATCTCTAAAGCTCTTTCTAGTCTCTTCAGAGTGTTTTGTTCGGGTTGAAAGGCAGGCTTTGTGCAACGGACCGTGCTAAGTGCCGCATGATCACTATTTGAAATTTAGGGATTTGACAGTTGGTATCAAAGCTCTAGGTTGAAGCATTATTATCCTTGGCATAATGTAGAACAGTGCCTCAGCTATACCAAGTGTGGATGTTTCACCAATAGAACGTGGGCATGAGGAAGTTCAAAAACCACCAAAGGAGCCCTGAGCCAACTCGAAAGACATGATTTCTAGCTTACAAGCAGGTGTTGGGAGTGCGCAGGATAGCTTAGGGGAGCTGTTCGATCAGGTGGAAAACTTGGAGAAACGTTTCTATGGCTTGGATTTTATGGATGTGGATATCCATGCAGCAGTCAAGATGTTCCTCAATAAGCCTGATGTGGGTTAAGGCAAGAGATCGATGGGTTGAAGGCCAAACTTACCAAGGTAAGGGATCTTGTCCAAAGAGAAATTGCTAATGTGTTTCTTAGAATGGAGGATATGGGTGGTGACCTAGCTCTTTACAAGCGATCTATGGCCTCGGGAACTAGCACAACCACCATTATTGAGGCCAAGAAGATGGATGTTCCCAAGCCAAAGACCGTCAATGGTGCTAAGAATGCTAGGGAAGTTGAGAACTTCCTATGGGGGCTTGAACAATATTTTGAGGCTACTGGCATAACGGACCATGCCAACAAGATCCAAACTACTACCATGTATTTGTCTGACACTACTATGCTATGGTGGAGATGGAGGCATGGCTATGTGCAATGAGGGGTATGCACAATTGAAACCTTTTATGATTTTAAAAGGGACATCAAAATCCAATTCTTTCCTATGAATGCTGAAGATGAGGTAAGGAGCCGATTGTGATGGTTAAAGCAAATACGTAGCATAAGGGACTATGTGAAGGAGTTCACAACTTTGCTACAAGAAGTCCCTGACACATCAGACAAGGATGCCCTATTCTTGTTCATGGATAGTCTTCAGTCATAGGCTAACCTGGAACTCCAGTGACGTGGTGTCCAAGACTTATCTTTGGCCATTGCGGTTGCAGAGAGCCTTATTGCCTACTCCACAAACAAAGAGAGCTCAATGGCCACAGATGGAAAGTTTGGTGGAGGAAAGAGTGAAGAAGGCCATGCCAAAAGTCAGAGCCACAAAAATAACAAAGAAGGCTCATCATTCAAATCACAAGATAAGGGGAAGGAAAGGGAGGATTGTGGTGCCTCGAAGCCCCGTGTGACATGCTTTATATGCGATGGACCGCATTGGGCACGTGAATGTCCAAAAAGAAAGGCATTGAGTGCCTTAGATGCTTCCACTCATGACCAGGATGGAGGTGAGACAAATGAAGGCGCAAAGATGGGTTCTTTGCAACTACTTGGTGTATTACAAAGCGCTCCAAAGACCCCCAAGGGCTTGATGTTCGTAGATGCAATCATCAATTAGAAGGTCGCCAAAGCTTTGGTTGACACAGGTGCATCTCATAACTTTGTTTCATTAGAGGAAGCAAAGAGACTCGACCTTAAGGTTTTCAATGGAGGAGGATCTCTCAAAACGGTTAACTCGGCAACACTACCTCTCTAAGGAGTTTCTCGTGGAGTTAAGGTCAGTCTTGGTGCTTGGACTGGCCAAGTGGACTTATCAGTGGCACCTATGAATGACTTCTTGGTAGTATTCGGCATGGAGTTCTTGGACCAAGTTAGAGATTTCCTTGTGCCATGCTCAAACTCTATGTGCATCATGGATGGATCAAAGACTTGTGTGGTACCGAGGGAGAGGACCACTAGACCTACTAACCAAGCTCTCTCAGTGCTTCAATTCAAGAAGGGATTGAAGTGGGACAAAAGGGATTACTTGTCCATCTTAAAGGGGTATGAGCATGAGGAGGCATCACTAAAGACAAGCTTGCCAATGGAAGTGCAAGTTGTCTTAGATAAGTTCCATGATGTGATGCTTGAGGCATTGTCCAAATGGTTACCTCTAAGGAGAGAGGTGGACCAAGAAATTGAGCTAGAACCTGACATAAGACCACCATTAATGAGTCCTTATCAGATGGTAAAATCAAATTGGTGCAGTAAAAGCATGGTGGCTGACACGCTAAGTCGAAAGGAGGAGTTAGCAACCTTGAGTAAATAAACTAGTCCCTTGCTAAAAAGGATAAAAGAAGGGCTTGAGCATAATGCCCTAGCTCAAAACCTCCTTGCCCTTATCAAGGAAGGAAAGACAAGGTGATTTTGGCTGAGTGATGGACTACTCTATGCTAAGCAGAATCATATCTATGTGCCCAAGTGGGGGAACTTAAGGAAGGAGCTGATCAAGGAGTGCCATGATTCATTATGGACTGGACATCCAGGAAAGAGACATACCCTTACCTTAATCAAGTCAATTTACTACTGGCCTCAACTATGGGATGATGTTGAAGCCTATATGAGGACTTGTCTTATATACCAACAAGACAAGATAGAGAAACATGCACTCGGAGGTTTGCTAGAGTCGCTGCCTATCCCAAAGAGACCATGTGAGAGTGTCTCAATGGACTTCATCACTTGCTTGCCAAAATAAGAGGGCTTTGGTAGCATAATTGTAATCATTGATCGTTTCAGCAAGTATGCAACATTCATAAATGAAAAAACGAAGAGCTATGTAATTTGCAGGCAAGATGAATATTCATTAATGAAAAGAAAATTTCAAAAAGCTTTTTGCTTTGCCTTCTTGTGTTCTTGATTGAATACTTGAATCCGACTTATCAAAGGGAGTGATCATCCTTTGTGGCGTCTCAAGATTTGGGTTTTAAGAACTTTGTTTCCTTACGGTTCTAATCTGATCATCTTCAACACATTCTTAGCAAATCAATAGTTTCTATTCCTCTGAGTTTGTGGGTTCCTAGGTTGTTTGCCTAAAGGGATCTGCATCAGTTAGGCTACATTGCCTATCTACATGTTTGTTTTTCATGGTTATGTGTTGTTTTGGATGTGTAGGTATAGGTGTAACATAATAGAGGTGAATCTTAGTCAGAGCTTGGAACGTAGTTAGAGCTTAGTGGATGAGGAAGACTTATAGCATAGAGTGAACCAACAATATGGATGTGTTAATTCATCAAGATGGATGGAGCATAATAAGAAAAACACGTTGGAGTTAGGTGTGTTGGGTGTGTCTTGGTTGTGAGCTCAAGTTCATTCATCAAAATGAACTCCTTATGTATATCTTGAATGAATTTATTGTGTTTAGATGCCATGTTTGTATAAAGTTGTGTAGTGTTTTACTATGGAAAGCCAAATGGATAGATTGTTAGTCCTGCAATTTTGGTATTGGCATTCCTATATGCAAAACAAGTGTATGTATTTTATTTTATATTTATGCTTATCCTTTTATAAGGTTGGTTACTATTGGCTCAGAATCACTTATGACAAAGTTTTGTGTGTGCTTGTTAAACCTACTAACTCTTTTAGATTGTCAATAGTTTGCATTATTGAGTACTTGTTATGTTATTGCGATGGAGACATTGTGTGTCACTCCTCCAAAAATGGGTACGTGAGATAAAAAGGGGTAAATTTTAAATTATGTTTAAAGGGAATTTTTCTTGAGTAATCATGAAAAAATTAATTTAGAAATCATTTGAAATCAATTTTATTAACAATTTGAGTACCCTTCAAAGATTTTCTATTTAAAATGCAACGTTGTAAAGTTATAAATTTAAATTAAAATTTTTTATAAAATCAACTTAAAAATTCATTAGAGTAGTCTCAATCTCCCTGATCGTAAATCATAATAACCAATAAAATAAATAAAGTTTTAAGTCAAACATTGTAACATCAAAATCCTCTGTTGATAACCATCTTATCTTCACCACGATTATCTTGAACGACGCAGCTGGGTAGAAAGGGAAGAGTGGGATGAACTACGCATAACTCAGTTGGAATCTACTATATTATACATTTCAAACAAATAATCATGCATGATGTTTATTAATAAGATTTCATGAATGATAATATTATCATTATACTGAGTGTGGAAATTTTAATCATAAATTCCATGTATACATATTCATTCTTGCTTCCAAAAAAATTGAGAAAAAGTGCAATACAGGTATCCCAATGCATGCCAATATAAAAACATGATGTATAAATCCAATGCATGATATACGACACTATATGTATTGATCATCCAAATACATGGGCATATGTGCGGTGCAACTCTGAGATGTATATGGGCCTATCTTCGATCCTATGTATGACCATAATACATATGGAATATGCACCTATCAAATCACATCATATGGGCCCTCGTCCATAATAAATAATTATGACCAGAAATTCTAATCACAAGGCATTATAGACTGAAAACCTCTTATGATGCATATGATGCAAATGTGTACTTGTAGTTTATCGAAATATGTCTGCTGCAATTAATAGCCCATGGGTACTATACTTTGAAAGACAACATACTAGTAACTCCCCACAAAATAAATCATTTCTCATTATGCATGTATCAATATTCTCGGATGCCATATCACATTTCCAATGTTCATGTCATGTTAACATTATATACTCATTTTTATATACAAAATATTTCTGACATTTCACTTACAAAAAAATGTATGTATATAGAAAGCTAGAATAAGAACCCATACCTAAAAGTTATTCCACTATCAAGCTTCTGAACTTGAGCTCCTTGATATTTAATCCTTGATATGCCCTCTGAAATGTGTCAAAAAAGGCGAATAACTTAGAGAGATAAAGTTCTAGAGAAAGAGGGAGAAAAGGGGAAATATGTATGAGAAAAATGGGTAAAGCTCACCTCTTTTTATATCCATTAAGAGGAGCTCACCAATAGTTATAGAGAGATGATAGCAAGATAGCGGCAAGGTGAAACAAGGTGGTGGCAAGGTTGTAGTGAGGTGTTGGCAAGGTACATATAGATTTCTCAATCTTTTTCGTTTCGTTCAATTTTTCACACTAAAATGTTTTGATATAACCATACTCTTCAATATATTGTTCAGAATTCTTTTCAAGGTACTTTAAGTATTTATAATAAATTTATGGGGTTTTACATTGTTTCTTGTTGTGGTTTCGTGTTAGGGACTTTGTTTGTTGGTTATGCTATCCCATTGTGGACTCAACATTTCTCGACGACTAAAACACTTTTATGTTTGCTTTTTGCTGAGCAAGCTTTCTTAATCACCAACTTTCTCATCGTTGGCTTATCGTGGTGCTTGCCACCTCTTCACCACCATAGGCCAACAAATGTGTATTGGCTATTATCCTTGCCACCTTGTTCATCTAGGCTCGTTATGAGCAGCAAGGTTGGTAACAAGTTCCCAACGAGAGTTTGAAAGGCTAGATTTGTTCTATAAATTTCTCTTTCCTCCTTCTTGGTTGTTTGGCTAGAATTTGAATGAGGCTTTTCCTAGTTGGCTTCAAATTTCCCAGATCCATTCTTGGTTTGTTTTCCTTTTAAGTCTCATATTTCTTAAACACCGGGTTAAGTGTAAAAATGTTATATTGAGTGAGGATGTTTTGAGAGTCAATATGTATGATTGGCTAGTGAATAGTCATATCTTTTAGGGGAGTTTCTCTCAGGTTATGTTTTCATATGTCGATATAGTGTTACGAGGTCACAATGTTATCCATAGGTGAAGAGCTTATATGTTGGATTGTCAATGTGTCAACAAAGTGTTGCGAGGTTACAACTATTTCCATAGGTGAAAAACCTGTGTTTGTGTGTTATGTGTATGTTGAATGTTGTGGGGTCGCAACGTGTGTGCATGTTAAGAGGTTGAGCCATCAATAGTCGATCACATCATGTGGTAATGGAGCTTTGGAGATGAGCTTGGATCTGTTTTGATCAAGTGTTGTATTGACAGCTAACGAGGGCAACTTAGGCACAATTATGGTAGTTGTCTTGACCGGTAGGGGTACTTGTATTTATACTTTTATCAAGTTGTATACTATTGATTTACTTTTTAGTGAATTTCTTGGTACCGAGTGGTTGTCGTAAGGAACATGATAATGTTACCACATAGAAGCTGGATCTTATGTGGGTTTACCAAATATGTTCGTACATAAAAGGTCTTGAAGTGATTAAAAATCATTTATAGCTTGGCTAGTATATTTTCCTGATTCACATGTTGTGCACTATTTTCCATGTTAATGCATGTTGCTAACTTGGAGAAAAGCTTGTGAGGCACACCATCGCTATTGTGTTTACTGCAAATTATTCTTTCTTATTGGCTGGTTGTTTTTGTAATGTGTTAAATGAAGCATGTTATTTTTTATTTCTGTCATGCTATTTGCTTAATTCACATTGTTAGGCTTGCTTAACTGAGTTGGAATAAAGCTCACAAAAAGATTTCATGAGTTAGCATATTTACTCCCTTATAGGTCCTAGATGCCTATATGGGTCGAAATTTCAATTCACATATGTACATTGTTCCGACATATAGAACTCCTATGCATTATTGATTCGATATTGTGTAAGTTAAAAATTGAGTCATCCATTTTTCTAATTAAAAAACACTTCTTTATGTGTATACTTATCGTAAAATATAAATATATATGTGTCATATATGCTATTTCATTATATTTAATAGGAAATTACATAAAAAAACTATCTTTGATATTAACTGATACATTTTTTGCAAACAAAAATACTTTAAAACATTTTGTGTAATATAAGATAATAAACATGACTATTAACCTAAACAAAGTGACTAATTTAGCTGATGACTCGAAATTTGGGTTGAGAGATTATCAAGTTAAAACGAAAAACATTTTTCTTTATACGTGCCTAAACAATTGAACTTCCATAATTTCAAAGTTCTTGTAGCTATGGGATATATAATTAAGAAGAAAGGGAACAAGGGGATGTGCGGGTTGGCCGGTAGGGTTTTTGGTTGTTTAACTTTTTTTATAAGAAAGAAAAATGCGTCATTTTTAAGTTAGTGTTTCAATTCCCAAATATACTATTTTGTTACATCTTTCTTTTATCAATTTATTTTATAGTATAATGACATATAAAGAATACGTGAGTTTGAATCCTTTCTAATGTAAATAAATATGTAAGTGTCTAATTAATTATTTCAAAAAAGAAAAATATATATATATGGGAATTATTCCTCTTCAACACAATTCGCCTATATTTTTATTCCATTTTGGTTTTGAGAAAATAGTTCTAGTGTTCTCTAATTTTTCCATGAATACGGCAATTTAAAGGAGCATGGTCCTCTCTTCGTTGCCATAAATATCATATTTGTTTTTAATAATTTGATGAACATCTATAGACTATAATGGAAACTTTACATGATCGCCTTACAAATTGGTTCCAAGCAAGGTGATAAAGTGTGAAAAATCAAATAAGGAAAAACTTTAGCTCAACAACTTGACTCTCTTTGACTATGCATAACCGGATGGCCCATATATTTACTGCAATTTACTAATAGCTAATTTAAGAGCACTTCTTTTAAGTTGTCGTAGGTTTATTTTTTAATCAATAATTAATTGTTTCATCACTCGTAATAATACTGCAATTGATAATAAATAGATTTTTTTCCTAACTTAATCTCAATTAGTCTTTGATATGAACCAAAGGGTTAGGACCTAGCTAATTTCAGATTATATAGCAAAGGGTTTCTCCACAAATCAATGGATATTACTCACCATTTTTCTCAGGGGAAAAGACGCCACAAGGAGGTGCTATTTCCTTGATAAGTCTAGCATAAATAATACCCTAACAAGTATGGATATTACTGACTACAAATGCTTGGATGCTAAACAACGCCACAAAGGTTGCCAATCCCTTGATAAGTTGCTTAAAGAGGACCAAAGAGCATGAATGAGCTCTCAAATGATCTCAAAATTCAAATTTCATTCAAATTGTATTTTCCGGTAAATGGTAGCCTTCTTAATAGGATCTGAAACAAACCCTAAGCTCTACTACATCATAGCCCTTGATCTCATCAAAGGTTGAAAATAAAAACAACCAAAAAGCACAAAAGGTAGCAAAAAACATGGACCAAAACATGGAGAAAAATGGGGCAGCTGACTACAAAGGAATCCTATGAAAATATTACATCTTAACCCTTGATTTCATCCAAGGACTGAAAAGAAAGCTACCCAAAAATCAGTCCAAATGGCACAGCAAAAATGGAGCAAAATATGGAGCAAAATTGGAGCAGCTGAGAACAAAAGAATCTCTATAAAATATTACACCTTAACCTTTGTTTCCATCTTAGGGCTGAAAATGAAGCTGCCCAAAACATTCCAAATGGCACAGCAATGTGCCTAGTATTCTTTTGCCAATTTTGCCCTAATTTCCATCCTAGGATTGTCCCAATCCTTGCACTCTCAATTTAGGTCCCCTTGGTTATACATGACCTCTTGAATGAGCTCATTTAAAGCCTTTTCGAGTTGTGCCCTCCTAGACCTTGTGATTGGTCCACTTAGAATTAATGCACATATAGTAATTAATGCAATATTGTTTATCTTATTCAACTCAAATGAAATATATTATTCATAAATGTATTGTGGTGGTATTATTTTTTGGATTCTTTTATTTTAAAAGTGGGTGGTATTTATTTTCGTAGGAGCAATTACTAGAAATTACTAGCTTTTCACTAAAATGTTCTTATAAGATTTTTTTTAAATGTATGATTAAATTGTAACATCAGGGTGGTGCAACGTAATGGCAAACCATGGTGACGGTTCAGTTTCGTCAGAACCATACGTCGGTTACGAAACCGAACAAGGTTCTTGATGGGAGAACCTTTATAAAGCATCGGGTCCTCTCACTATTCATTGCTTAATTCAAATACACCATCAAAATGCGGAGAATAAGTGTGAGAAACCAATGAGAGCATCAAATCAAAAATCCATTGGAATTCCCGTGTAAGTGTTGAAATTTGATCAATGGTAAGAGGTATGTTTTCAATCTATTTTGTTTTTGCTATATTTAAATTATGCGTTCATATGGTTTCTTGAATGTTTTTGGATTGAATTATAATCTTACATTTGATATCAAAGCCATTTTTTGAAAACATCTCTGTTTTGCTCTGTTTCACGAGGAACTGAGATTTTGGGTTTTTTGTTTTGCTTTTTTTTATGCATATGGAAATTATAAATTGTTTCAATATTGATTTTAGAGTGATTCTGTGAATTTTAAACTTGAAAAACAATGAAGAAAATAAATCCAATTTACTGTGGGCATTTATTTGAATCAAAAATTAACTTTTTATTTAAAATGACATTTTTGATTCAAACTGAGACCATGAATCACTCAGAAATTGAATTCTGAGAATTTTGATAAAAAGAACGTTGTATTTCGTCACCGGAATATAAAGATACGAGCAAGTATCCTTAGGGTCAAAACTATATCGGGTTGACCAGGCTGATGGTTGAAGATGAAGTTTTAAAAAAAAAAAAATTTTGGGAATCGAACCCAGACCTCTTGGTTAAGATTGCAATGTGGTGTCCACTAAAGCATGACACACTTTGTATTATAATAGGCACCAGAATTACTTTTATATACATTAGAAATTTTAATTTATACAAATGTTGAAACTAGGAATCGAAACCAAACTTCACTAGTGGGCATAAGAGAGACTGTCCATTGGGCTGCAACGATTATTGCTCTTATTTAGTATCTGGCATATTTTTATATATGTATTCGGAATTTGATTTTATTAAAAAAAATTCTGAATATAATCTTAATTTAAGTTTGTCATATGTATAATATTTATTGTACATGTGATATTTATTTAAATAATTTTTTAATACATTAAAAAAAATTATTTAAATACATTATGCTTAAATTATTTATTTTGGTATTTGTATGTGTAAATTTTGTAATTAATTATACATATGAAAATTTATTTAGATAATTTATGAATGATAGAATTAATTGTTAATGGCTCTTTATGGATTTAATTAGTGCTTATATTATTTATTTTTGCTTGTATAATTTATTGTCATATATGCAATATTAAGATAGATAATATTTGCACATTTGAAATTAAATTAATATTGCTTATGGTTTTATGAAATAATTAAGCCTAAGGATTTAATTAATATTTAAGTTATTCATATAATTTAATTAATTAGGGAGTAACCACAACATCTTTAATTAATTAAAACTATAATAAATTTTATTAGGATCATATTTAGAAAATAAACATTAATTGTAATTAATCATATGTGATATAATAAATATTATCCCACAGGAATTTTTATTATATTTTTGTGTGATTAATTAGGATATAACATCAAATTATATTTTATAATTTATCCATAGGGATTAGGAAAAGGAACATAAGTTGATAGTTTTATCGTAAAGTTAGGATGAATCTAATTGAATTAAAACTTTAGCCTATAGGCAAGTTTTATGTCACTAGATTCATATTTTTCATTATTTACATTGGTAAAGAATGACTATAATTTAGGTCTCAAATTTTAATAAGCATATAATCTTTAATTGTAACTTCTCAACCTGTAAATTTCTCTTATATCTGTTGTGATATTTTCAATTTGAAAGGGGATAATTATAAAATATGGAAAGAAAGAATTCTCCTTCAACTAGGGTGGATGGATATTGACTATGCTATTAGGAACCACCTAAAATTACTCAAACCAGTACTCCAGAGAATATCATGCTTTATGAACAATGGAAAAGATCTAATCGCCCTAGCATGATGTTCATTAAGACTAAAATCTCTACTAGTATTCGTGGTTCTATTGATCAACATAACAATGTTCAAGACTTACTAAAGGCCATTGATGATCAATTTGTCACTTCAGATAAGGCTTTAGCAAGCACCCTTATTATGAAGTTATCTTCTTTAAGACTCACAAGTGTGAAAGGTGTACACGAGCACATTATGCAAATGAGGGACATTGCAGCTCAACTTAAGCATCTCAAGGTTGAGATGTCAGAATCCAACCTGGTGCACTATATCCTTAACACTCTCCCATATCCGTACGAGCCATTCAAAATCTTGTACAATACACATAAGGATAAATTGTCAATCAATGAACTAATGACCATATGTGTTCAAGAGGAAGGGAGGCTTGTTATGGAATTTGGTGAAAGTGCAATGTTGGCTACAAAATATAGGAAAGGAAAATCTCAAATCAAGCATAAAGGAAAAGGGATAATTCCACCTCATGTTAATATTAAGAAGGAATCCAAGTGTTTCTTTTGTAAAAAGAAGGGACACATAAAGAAGGATTGTATCAAATTCCAAAAATGGCTTGAGAATAAAGGTAATCCAACCTCATTTTTTTGTTATGAATCTAATATGGTTAATGTTAATATTAACACCTGGTGGATTGATTCTGGATCTACAATTCATGTTGCAAACTCCTTATAGGGTATGCGAAATCTAAGGAAGCCAGTAGGAAGTGAGCAATACATCTTATCCGATAACAAGATGGGCTCACATGTGGAGGCTATAGGGGCATGCAGTTTGATTTTAAGTAGTGGTTTTATTTTAGAATTAGAAGAGACCTTTTATGTTCCAAGTTTCTCTAGAAACTTGATTTCAATTCAAGACTTGTACCTTTTGGTTATTCACTTTCACTTTTGAAAACATCTTTCAATTTATTTAATAAATCGATTGTGTTAGAATGGTATTTTGTCTAATGTGGTCTTTCTTGCATTAATTTATGAAATAATGCCACTTTCATATTTATGCATGTTCAAATATCACTAAAAGGTGTATTATTGACAAGGACTCTGTATGTTATGGCATAGGAGATTGGGAGATATCTCCGTAGAAAGAATTAAAGATTAGTGAAAGATGGGAGTACTTAGTACTCTGGAATTTCTTGATTTTGAAGATGTATGAATTTGCATTAAGGAAAGCAGACTATGAAGTCAAAGAAATGTGCTAATAGGAGTTCAAACATATTAGAAATCATACATACAGAATATATGTTGTCCAAACGTGGACATTCAAGGTCAAATATTTTATCACCTTTATTGATGATTTTCTCGATATATGTATCTCTAAATGCTTCATAATAAGAGCGAAGCATTAAATGCCTTCAAGAGCTTTAAGGTTGAAGTAGAGAAACAATGTGGAAAGCAAATAAAGATCGTGAGATCAGATAGAGGTGGTGAAAATTAAGGTAAATACCGAGAATGAATGACACGAATTTGTTGCTAAGTTTCTTGAGAACATGGGATAGTTTCCCAATACATGGTATCGGCTCACGAGACCGAATGGTGTAGTAGAAAGGAGGAACCAGAACACTATTGGACATGGTGCGAGTATGCTTGCAACTCCAATCTTCCTAATCGTTATGGATTGAAGCTTTAAAGATGGTTGTGTATATATTAAAGCGAGTTCCCGACCAAGGTACATGTCTCAAAGACGCCATTTGGATTATGGAAAGGTTGGAAACCGAGTTTGCAACATATGAGGCGTTTGAGGATGCCCGTCGAAGTGAGGATTTATAATCCTGAAGAAGCTAGACCCGAAGCTCGTTAGTGGGTATTTCATTGGATATGCGAACGATTATAAGGGTTATAGATTTTACTGTCTATCTCACAACACTAGATTTGTGGAATCAAGAAATGCAAAATTTCTTGGGAATTACTTGATTAGTGGGAGCAATCGATCCCAGGGTATTAGTTCTAAGAAAGATCATTCTGATGCTCAATGTGCCACTTCAAGTAATGGACTGATCGTTATTGTTAACAACACGCCTCGAGTACAAACGCATGTTGAAGAACCAATCCTGGAAGTAGCACAAGTTGTTGATCCTAATCCAGTAGATGTTGAAGTTCAACAGATGCCTACAGTTGTTGAACAACCAACTGAACAACATGATCTTGCTCTTCATGAGAATTTTAATGCAACATTAAGAAGATCTACTAGAGTAAGGAAATCAGCAATTCCTAGTGATTATGTTGTATATCTACAAGAATGTGACTATAATGTTGGAGCCAAAAATGATCTTGAGATGTTTTCACATGCCATGAGTTCTGAGGTTTCGAACTTATGGTACAATGCCATGAAAGAAGAGATGGATTCTATGGCGTCTAATCGAGTTTGGGATCTCGTCAAGTTACTTGAAGGTGTGAAAGCCATTGGATGTAACTGGCTCTTCAAAACAAATAAAGACTCATAAGGCAACATTAAAAGACATAAGGCAAGACTCGTTGCCAAATGATTCACTCAAAAGAAAGGAATCAACTACACGAAAACATTTTCTCCTGTATCTAAGAAAGATTCACTTCGTGTGGTCATTGCATTGGTTGCCCATTTTGATTTGGATTTACATCAAATGGATGTGAAAACGGCTTTCCTTAATGATAACCTAGAGGAAGAGGTTTATATGAAACAACCTGAAGGATTCTTCTCTAGTGATGGTGAGCATTTGGTTTGTAAGCTTAATAAATCCATATATGGATTAAAATAAGGTTGCCATAATGGTATTTGAAATTCCATAACGTCATTACTTCATTTGGTTTTAAAGAGAACGTCAAGGATCAATGTATATACCATAAGGTTAGTGGGAGTAAGATTTGTTTTTTGGTGCTATATGTGGATGATATTTTGCTTGCAACCAATGATAAGGGTTTGCTACACGAGGTAAAACAATTCCTCTATAAAAATTTTGATATGAAGGATATGGGTAAGGCATCTTATGTCATTGGCATTAAGATCCATAGAGATAGACTTCGAGGCATCTTGGGTTTATCTTAGGAAACCTATATCAATAAAGTTTTAGAGAGATTTCGGATGAAAGATTGTTCACTAAGTGTTGCTCCCATTGTGAAGGGTGATAAGTTCAATTTAGACCAATGCCCAAAGAATGATTTTGAAAGAGAACAGATGAAAACCATTCTATATGCTTCAGCTGTTGGAAGCCTGATGTATGCTCAGGTCTGTACGAGACCTGACATTGCATTTGTTGTTGGGATGCTAGGGAGATATTAGAGTAACCCAGGTGTTGTCACAAGGTGTTAGTATTGATGAAGAAAAGGTAAGGGCAATAAGGGATTGGCCTATGTTGTCTCTTTTGGAGAACATGAAATCGTGCAAGTATACACGGTCATAAGTAAAATATCGTTCCCACAAAGATTTGTTACTAGTATTTGTTAATTATTAAAATTATTTCAACCTAATTTTATCCAAGCAGTCGATAATTTGATGCAGTTTGACTAACTAACTTTTATAACAGATTGCAAGAAAATTCTAGGATTGCAGTTTCACCAAATTAATCCACTTGAATCATTATATTTTATCTTGATTTATGTTATCGTATTTTAAGTTGTTAACCAAGAACTCCTAATTTATCCATATATCTCTTCCGAGCTCCATACAGACACATCTAATTAAAATGATTCATTATATTCCTATGCGAATTAAATTGACAGTTTATTAAGTTAGAGTTCTCAGCAGATTACACATACAATAAAAGTATATTTCTATCCCTTATGTATATACGTTATTTCATCCTGGCAATGGCTGCTAAAAAATGCCTTTTTCAAGTTTATTTAAGTGTCACGTCTCCAGTTAATTAATCTTGAGATAATTAAAAGCATTAAACACAGATAAAATAAACAACTTAAAATAGTTCCATAAATCATTCAAAAATACTTAATTCAAGTTTCATAATTTACGCTACACTGCAATCCTAGAACAAATAAATTAGTTCATAGTAGAAATTAAAATTACAACACCATAAAAATAAAACATTGCAGAGAAACAAAAATTAAAAGAAAATAGATTAGGAGAAACTCTTTCACGATTCCTCGATGAAAAATAAATTCTTCCCTTTCTTTCTTCTTAGTTGTCTTCTTTCTCTGTAATTTCCCTAAGAAAATACAACACAAAATGTCAAATAAACGTTTTGCGTGTTTTGTGTAACACGCAGAGAGAAAAAAAAATGAAAATGGTAAAAAAAATAAGAAGAACTACGAGTAACCAAAATGAAAGAAAACCCAATAAAAAAACTCCCAACTCATTCCTCGCGTACAAAATATATCCCCCTTTCAATTATTCTTTTTTTTATTTTTATTTTAAGTGGGGGACAAAAATGTATGGGGAATTAAAATAACAACACACGTGTGAAAACCATTATGCGTGTTTCTGATTTTTTTCTTTTCACACATGACACGTGTCTCCATGTGATTGGCTACGAGAAATAGGGACACACGTGGCATCTTTTCATTAGGTGAGAGGATCAGACGCATAGAGCATATCTGGACCGTGTCGTACAAGATTTCCTCGCGCTGGAAATGTGATAAAGGCTGGAAGTGGGCGCCGTTTCTATGTTTTTATTTCACCAAATAGATGCCACGTGTCATCGTTCTATTCCCGTAATATTTATCGGACACGTGGTACCTTATTTTTCGTTGAAACATGAGGGTTCACGCCGCTTGGATACATCGCGTCGCACGAGGATTCGTAGGCACTCGGTGTGCGGCAGTGGGTTCCGTACGACTTCAATGGGACCGTTCAGCTCATCCGGACGGTGATAAGTCTCGGGGAATCCGGTATGGCCGTCGTGTGGGTCCCTTTACACGCCGTCTGGCGCCCGGCGGAGTGGGCTCTCTTGCGCAGCCAGAGCTACGCGAAAGAATAACTCTGCACCCATTTCTCGTCGGGCATGAATATACGTCGCGCATCCTAACCGTTACTTAACACTCGGACGGTCCACGTTGCACGGTTGGACTAAGGGTGCGTGGCTTCTTCCTCTGTGAGAAATTAACTTTTATTAATTATATTTTCACCCACAAATATATTTCAAATTACATTTTAACCTTTACTTAATTACAATATAGCCCTTTTTCTAATTTAAATTAAATTTTAAACTTTTAATAATTGCTTTTGAGATAGAATGTAATGCATCGGGGATTGGTATAGGAGTTGTTTTAATGCAAGATTCCAAACCAATTACATATTTTAGCAAAAAGCTAAGTGGGGCAGCGTTGAATTATCCTACTTATGATAAGGAGCTTTATGCATTAGTAAGAACTCTTCAAACATGGCAGCATTACTTATAGCCAAGGGAATTCATCATTCATTCCGATCATGAGAGTTTGAAGTTTTGGAAGACCCAAGGTAAGTGATAACTGTATTTTATGTAGTTATTTTCATGTATTTTATGAATTATAATTGCTATGTTCTTGACATTTTTAGTTAATTTTAATTCAATAAATTAATATTTACTATTAGTTTCTTAAGAAATATATTTTTAAGAAAATTAAATAATTTGGATCGAAAAAGGACTTAATTGCAGATAATAAATGTCTAAAAATATAATTTAAATGAAAAGAGTGTTTAATTGCAATTAATAAAAGTATAAAAGTTAATTTAAATTAGAAAAAGGGCTTAATTGCAATTAACAAAAGTTTAAAAGTTAAATTGAATTAAATTGGAGGGCTAAACTGTAATTAAGAAAATTTATTTTATGCGCAGGAAAAGGAAGCCGCTCGCGAGATCACCAGCGCGCGACACCCACTGTTCGATCAGGAAATCAACGGCTAGGATGAGGCACGTGGATCCAGACCCGAAAATCTCGAGTGGACCTAGTATTCTGGTTGCACTCTGCTCGGTACCTGTGTGGGGCCCACCTATCGCGTAGGCCGGCGTGCAGGGTGGGACCCACATGTCTCGCATGTGTTGATCCCGTGCGGCGTAACCACATACAAGCTCTTCCTCTAACCATTTAAAGTTTGTCACGTGTTCCACTATTTCTTTCACCCAATCATGTGTTGACACGTGGCACGCTTTGATGAACACAAAAATGTGGAACCACGCACGCCTTTCCAGCAGCTACCCTCCACATGTCTCACGTGGCATTATCCCCTACGTCGTGTCCCTCGTGAGCCCATTCCTCACAACCTATGAACACTGCCACGTGTCTTGATTATTCTTTCAGTGAATCAGATCGCAACACGTGGCATGCGGGTTTAATTAAAAATGAATCAGAAACGGCGCCCTCTAGCTGTTTTTATGTCTCCCACGCGTACAATAAAATAACAATTTCGATATCCCCATTTTCGTACGCGTGTCTACGTGATTAAGGAAAACTGTCTCCCATGCTTAATATTTTTGATGTATTTTTTGGAGCTATAAATTGGGCATTTCATGCCAGAAATTGAAGGTTCGATTTTGAGGTTCGTTTTGGGGTTAGACTATGGAACACACAGAAACCATTTTTGGCTTCTGTTATGTTCTGCGTGTGCCAAATATGCTCAGAAATGTTTTAATTTTCTTTGTGATCTGTAACTGATATTCCTTAAATTCTGTAATTTTAATTTTTATTATGGAGTAATTTAATTTTTCTAGGGTTACGTTTTATCTAAATTTATGAAGCTTGAATTTAATTATTTTTGAAATATTTATAAGACTTTTAATTTGTTTATTCTATTTGTGCTTAATGTTTTTGATTATTGGAAAATTTATCAAATGATCCGTGGCACTTAAATAAACTTGGAAGAGGCATTTTTGTGTATATTGCTCATGGATAGAATAACATGTATATATGAAGGATAGAAATATACCTTTATCGTATGTGTGGCCATTTGAGAACTTAGAATGTAATGAATCTTGGTGAATTTAATTCTCATAGGAATATAGTGAATTAATTTAGCGAGGTATGTCTGTACAGAGCTCGGAAGAGATGTATGGATAAAATTAGAAGTTTTCGGTTGACAAATTAAATTTACTAAAAAAATATAAATCAAGAGAAAATGATATGATTCGAGTGGATTAATTTGGTGAAAAATTGCAATCCTAGAATTCTTTTATTTTGTTATAAAACTTTTAGTTAACTTGTTCCAATTAACGATTGTTTTGAATAAAATCAGAGTGAAACAATTTTAGTACTCAACAAACTGTAGTGACAAATCTCCGTGGGAACGATAACTCACTTATCAAATTTTATTACTTGTGACCGTGTATACTTGCACATTTTATATTCTCCTAAAAGAGACAATAATAAGCTTAATAAAAGACATGTTAAGTGGTTGGAGTTTATAGAAACGTTTCCTTATGTAATCAAATACAAGCATGGGAAGGACAACATTATGACTGATGCATTCTCTAGGAGGTACATATTACTTCACTACAAACTAAATTATTTGGTTTTGAATTGCTTAAGGAATTGTATGATTAGATTATGATTTTTACCAAGTATGGAATGCATGTGATAAGTGTGCGTTTGATGATTTTTATAGGCATGAAGGATTTTTATTCAAGAGAGATAAATTATGTGTGTCTATTTGTTATGTTCGTGAGTTACTTATTAGGGAAAGTTATAGGGGAGGTTTGATGGGTTACTTTGGTGTTCTAAAAACTTTAGATATTTTACGTGAGTATTTTTATTGGCCTAATATGAAGCATGATGTGCAATCTGTTTGTGAAAAGTGCATTACATGTAGGGAAGCAAAATCTAAAGTGAAACCACATGGCTTGTATACCCATTTACCTCTACCTAATCAACCTTGGATTGATATATCTATGGATTTTGTTTTAGGAATATCAAGGTATTAAAGTGGAGATAGCATTTCTGTTATTGTTGATAGGTTTAGTAAAATGACTCATTTTATTGCATGTTCTAAAACCAACGATGCAACACATATTGCTAATTTTTTCTTTAAAGAAGTGGTTCATTTGCATGGATTGACTAAGACAATTGTTAGTGATAGAGATGTTAAGTTCCTAAGTCATTTTGGCGCATCTTATGGAATAAACTATGAACTAAACTGTTATTTTCCATTGTTTCACATCCTCAAACAGATAGTCAAACTGAAGTAGTTAATAGGACACTCACTACTTTACTGCAATCTATCATTCAAAAGAATATAAGGCAGTGGGAGAAGTGTTTGCCACACATTGAGTTTGCATATAATAGGACTATTCATTCTACTTTTTCATTTTATCCTTTTGAAGTTGCTTATGGCTTTAATCCTTTACCACCCTATTGATATTTTACCTTTGCCTACTAATGAGCATGCTAATCTTGATGGTAAGAAAAAGGTAGATTTTGTGAAGGATTTACATGCTTGAGTTTGGGCCAACATTGAAAGGAAGAATGAGCAATATGCTAAATAAGCCAATAAAGGGCATTTTAAAGTTTCCAACCTAGTGATTCGGTTTGGGTACACATGCGTAAGGAGAAGTTTCCCACACAATGGAAATCAAAATTGTAACCTCGAGAAGATAGACCTTTTCAAGTCTTAGAACGGATCAATGATAACGCCTACAAGATAGATTTGCCAAGTGACTATGGTAATGTTAGCACAACTTTTAATGTTGCTAATTTATCTTTGTTTGATGTAGGTGATTCGAGGACGAATATTTTCGAAGAGAAGGGGAATAATGGAGATCAAGTTGATGTTCCCAAATATTCTCAAGATCCTTTGCAAGGAATTGGCGGTCCAATGACTAAGGCAAAAACTAAGAAGATGAAGGAAGCTTTGCAAGGCTTGATCATAGAAGTGCAATTCAAAGATGTTGTGCTACAAGAATCAAAAACTAAATTCAAAGATTTTAAAGCTTCACAAAGGATGATCTATTACCTTTTTATGTAAGGGATAGATTTGGAAGATCAAGTTGGGAGCAAACATTGATTTAGGAAGTAATATTTTTGTTTTAGCTGATTATGGACTTTTATTTTTAGTCTTAGTCTTTTATTTAATTGTGGACCTTTTATGTTTAGTAATTTTTATTTTAGTGAATTGTGGACTTTTTATGTTAAGTCTTTTAGTCTTTTATTTTTAAGGTTGGATTAGGCCCAATCCATAACTAAATAGGCCCATTCCAACTAGGTTTTTTTTTCTTTTAGGTTTTCTTGCTTATTAAGAAGAAGATCTATGTAATTTGGAGGCAAGACGAATATTCGTTAATGAAAAGAAAATTTTAGAAAGCTTCTTACTTTGCATTCTTGTGTTCTTGATTGAATACTTGAATCTGACTTATCAAAGAGATATAGGTTCTAAAGACTTTGTTTCCTTAGGGTTCTAATATGATCATTTTAAACACGTTCTTAGCAAATCAATCATTTCTATTCCTTTGAATTCGTGGGTTCCTAGGTTATTCACCTAAAGTGGTATGCATCAGCGTCACAGTTCTTTCTTCTAATTAGGTGACAAATGTAGTCATCATTGAAAGCATTTTCAAAATATGAAATAGAAGACGGTTATAAAAGAAAGAAATAATTCACTTTCCAACATTTTACTCTCTCATCTCGATTAAAGACCCAAGCTAAAAGAGAATGTGGACTTTAAGTATGTGCATTAAGTATGACCTGGTGTACTACTTGAGATATCCTATGGATGGCTCGATAGTTGAATCATGACTATCCCTTAACTTAGTTTCCACCATCCAGGGTCGACCAGGATCATAAGGTGATTTAAAGCCGAATCTATTACAAGATTGTGTTTTATGATTTTTCATGTTTATTTGTTTACCCTTCTAACACATGTTGATATGTAGTTCCTATGTAATTGGCATGTGACTATGCCTATGCAATGCTATATATATATATATATATAATGGTCTTAAATCACATAATTTATAGCATTTATTAGGTTTCATTACATTAGTAATATCTTAATTCTATTTTAGTGCCTTTTTACCTTTATTATTAATTGGTAGATTAGTGATACACACATATAAAAAAGACTTCAATTTGATGCAATTTTTCTAAGTGACCAATACATGTAATCTTAATGAAGGATATTTTCAGTATTTTTGTATCTTTTTACCCCTACAAACAAATTTTTTTTTTCATTTTTGAGTTCTTATATGTAAATTTTAATATTTTTTAAACTCATTTTACGTCCTTTTAAACTTCTCATATTCTTTTAAAGATTATTCACATAAATTCTTCCCTACTTACTATAAAGAAATTCAATTTCAAATTGTAATATTTTTTACAATAAATAATTTAATTCAACAAGTAAAAGTAATAACTATTATATAATGTCTAAACATCCAAATTGAATAAAAGAGCTATAACTAATATAGAAGCATAAGGAAGCGTAACACCATAAAAGCTATTTGTATGAAAGAGAAATGATTTCATCTTTTATATAGACTTGATTTTGAAGTGAAAAAAGATAAATAAAAAAAGAATACAAAGTGAGATGTAGACATTGGAGAGAGATGGATAGAGGAGGTTTAAGAGGAATAGAGGTTGATGAAGAGATGGAGGAGAAAAGAGAGAAAAATTAAAAAATAAGACAAAATATCTTTTAAAAAATGTCATGTTGTGCAAATGTCCAAATTTTAAATTTGAATTTGAATTTTGTACTAAATTGATACATTTGTTTTTTAAAAATTAGGTATCATTAAGTTATCAATTCATAATAAGGGTGAAAAATGATATCAATAATATAATTAAAGTACTACTAAGATAACAAACCCAATTTTAATTTCGTATAGTCCCCAATAAGCATAAAAACAAATAGCCATGTCTACGTATCGTTTTTGAAATAAGTAATTACAATGTTTTTTTATTTAAAAATGAGTAAACTAAGAAATGTATTATAAAATTATTGTGAAACTTACAACCATAACATTTAACTTTATCAAGTGACAAAAATAACAATAAAGTATTATAGTGATACAATTCTACCACCAATTTTCATATTAATTGTATAAATTTACCATCAAATTATTTATTAATTATACAAATTTATCATCAAAATTATAACATAAACATAAAAAAAACATAGTGGTACATTTATGTCTTTAATTATAGTTAAGTGTTATTTTTGTTACTCATATAATTAGATGACATGTGTTTTAACTTTTGTCGTAGTTCAATATTATATTTGTTATTTTATTCTTTAAAAATATAGATAAATATTTAAGGTATTTTTTTAAATAAAAGTATTATTTAATCTTTTAAATTAAGAAAAATTAATATTCATTATTTTACTTATAAAAAAAGAGTCAAATAAGAATTTTTAATAGTACTAATAAATAAATATTTTTAAAAAAATTACATAGTAAACAATGGAATTACGGAATATAAAATTGATTTTTTTTATAAATAATTTTAAAATTATTAATTATCTTTTTCTAATATTTTTTAAAATAAAAAAATTAAATAGTACTTTATTTAATTTAGAAAACTAAATTATATTTTTTTTAACAAGTAAACATACAACTTACACTCTTAAAAATAGAACGTATTTCAAATACAAAAGGTTGAATGTGGACTAACTTAGAAGATTTGTAAAATTTATTTTCTCTTTCATCTAATTTGGGCTTTCTTCCTCATCAGGACCAAACCCACCTAAGTATTCCATCCTGAATATTTAAATACAGTTATAAAACGCTAACCCTAGTTCTTTCTCTTGGGGTGGTTTATCAACGTAGTTGCAGAGAAGCAGCGCTAGCTGGCCACCATGGTAAGCTTGAAACCACTTCCATTTTTGACCTTGTCTGTTAAGGTAACGTTTCTAATCATTTCTCTCTGTATTATTTAGGGTATCGATTTGAAAGCCGGAGGTAAGAGCAAGAAGGTGAGACGTACCGCACCAAAATCCGATGATATTTACCTGAAACTCCTTGTCAAGGTACTTCCTAAATAATATGTGGGAATTATATTCCCGTGAATCATCATTTCTATTGTTGTTTATTGTTTCAAGTGATTTTTGTTCTTACTTCACTTGAACACATGGATGAATTTGAATGCAGCTGTATCGGTTTCTTGTGAGGAGGACTAGTAGTAAGTTCAATGCTGTGATTTTGAAACGCCTCTTCATGAGCAAGGTCAACAAGGCTCCTCTCTCACTCTCCAGATTGATTCGTTTCATGAAGGGCAAGGTATCATTTTTAACTCCTTTCTCTTTTGGATGTTTGATTCTAATCTTTTTTTCTTAGTACCCATATATTATTGAGCTTTGATTGATTATTATTGATTTATTATTATTATAGTTGGTTTTGTTATTATCATTTGACTAATTTCACGTTGTTACTTATTGGATTCACCAGGAAGGTAAGGTTTCTGTGGTTGTTGGCACTGTTACCGATGATATTAGGGTTTATGAAGTCCCTGCTCTTAAAGTAACTGCATTGAGGTTCACGGAGACCGCAAGAGCCAGGATTGAAATGGCTGGTGGTGAATGTTTGACCTTTGACCAATTGGCTCTCAGGGCACCACTTGGCCAGAACACAGTATGTCTTTTATTTAGAATGTTCCATTTGTAGTATATTGTTTTTAATATATATGTTTGAGCCAGGTTTATCGTGCACTGTAATTGAGCATGTAAAGATTCAGTTTGAATTGGAATGATTTGATTGCCAATTCTAAATTACTTCTCTTTCAGATACGTCATAGATGATGTTGATGCTTTCGTAGTCCCTTGTATTAGGGAATAAGGCGTTCTCGTCATTTTTGATTACTGTGTTGAGTCCTTTCCAGTGGCATTGTTAATTTATTGAGTCTTCTGATCTGAGTGCTGTTTTCTCTTTGGACTATACTACCTTTAATGTTCATTAGTAGATATTCATGGAAGTATTTTTGATGAATGTGAAATAAAATCACCGAGGGTTCATTTTGTAACGAGTTATGTTATTAAGTCTTGTTTTCTTGTGTTTAAAACTAGTTTTTTGTTTTCTAATTCATTCAGGAAAAAAAACTCGTTGGATAAAAAGTTTTGTTTTGTTGTTTCATTCCCTCTTAAGTCATAACAAATACATGTAATGTAAGGTTAACTAATGAAAAAGAAAAAATGAACTTGGAATATGATTTTTAAAAACAATATAAAAATGGAATTCACTCCCAACTAGATTTTGAACTTGAAAATGGAAGTAATTAAAAAAAACTATTTTTGAAAACTTGGTTTCAAAAACTAAAACTATAAAATAAAATTGGTTACAAAATGGCCCTAAGGGGTTTCAGTTTTGGCTACACTGCATGTTACATTTGAAATTATGTTGTCAATGCTGCAGGTTCTCCTCAGGGGTCCAAAGAATGCTCGTGAGGCAGTTAAGCACTTCGGTCCTGCACCTGGTGTGCCACACAGCCACACTAAACCCTATCTGCGATCGAAGGGCAGGAAATTTGAGAAGGCTAGAGGAAAAAGGAACAGCAAAGGTTTTAGGGTTTAAATTATGACATGCATAAATTTCCGTCTCTAAAGAGGGGATTTCTGAACTTGTTTGCAATTTTTGTTTCATTTAAATTTTACTTTTGTGGAACAATTGTGTTATCTTTAGCGTTTTCATTTACCATCTGTCTCTCTTCCTCTATGGATTTGATTCTTTAAAGAAAATCTTTTTGGATGTCAATTGAGTTAATAGATAATAGAGCAAGTTCTATTTTATGTGTTGACGAAAGTTTGTTCAAGTCCTTTATCTTTAATGAAAATGTATTTTAGATTTGTACCTATTATGTGAGACACGACTAGTCTGCTATCTTTACTAATTGGTGACAAAAGTTCATTTTGTATAAGTAATGAACTTGTGTTGTCTTATTTTTATAAAATGAATTTTTGTCAATTTTTTTGTAAAGTTAATAGATTTGTGTTGTCTTACCTAATAAGTAGAGATTAAAGTGTATTTTCGTTAAGGTAGTAAAACTTGTGTTAACTTTTTCCTTTTTTTTACCCTCAAAATTTAGTTATAAGTGCAGTTGCATGCTTCTCAAATATGCTTGCCTTGTAGTCGTATGTGCTGCCTTGTTTAATGGGTTTGCCCAAGGTACGGAAACTTTCTACTTTTTTTTTAATCAAAATGATAGTCTCAAACTCAAGTTTCACATTTAATTGTTACTTTTTCAAATGAGTTATAAATCTCAAATAATTCAGTATGATTTATACTTTGACTGTAAATTTAGGATTTGGTTGAAATTTTAAAGCGGTGTATTTAGGCTGGCTTAAGTTGTCGAAAAAAGTTGTCAATTGTGAAGTAAAATTGCAAGTTTATGCATCAGGCTATTAAACTGGAGTGTGGTTTCAAAAACAACATGGACACAACTTATAATGACTTGAGGTCACCAACTTCTATAATTACTTGATCCTCAAGTTCACGAGATAAGTCTAGCCATCTAGCATACTATTGTACTGAGGTGGCATTATCTATTTTGGGTGGTATTTCCAATCAAGATTATAAAAGTGGACCCACACTTTATATATCATTTGTAGATTTTTGGTTAAGAATATAAATATAAAATTACTTTTTGTCGTTGTGTTTTTTTATTTATAGTTATTTATTAATAAATTTTATTAAAGGTAAAATTAATTTAAAACTAAAATATTAAATATATTGTGTTTTATTTATTCTAATATATATGAATTCGAAGTTTAATATGATCTTTGGTTATTAAAAAAAATCTAATCTAGATTGATTAATCATTTCTTAAATTTTGGATTAAAAATATTTAAATTTAATTTGAATCAGATTAAGTTTGACCATTGCTAAATCCTAACCTAACTAATGCATTATGCAAGATTGTTCGTAGAAAAAAAAAGAAAAATATATCATAAATAATATTTATATATAAAGTGTACATAGAGTACACATGTTCAAATAATTTTGCTAGGCAATCAGAAATTGTTTCTAAAAAATTCGGAAACTTGTTCAATAAATTTTCTTTTGTTTCAAAGGTCCCCTTGGAATCTTGTGAAACACTTCGGATTGAAATTTGTTGTACAATTTCTTCAACTCTAGAAAGCTATGGCTTGTTGTTCCATATCCGTAAACTCAACATAGTATTGAATCTCAACTATATCTGCAATCTCACGATTTAAACCGTATAAAAATTTAACCATAGTGGTTTCCTGGTCCTCTTCTACGTTAGCCTGGATCATAGTTATTTTCATCTCCTTATAATATCCATCCACACTCTTGGAACCTTGAGTGTAACTGCAACTTTTGATACAATCCTTTATAATAGTGATTGGGTACAAAACGCTTCCTCATAAGCATTTTCATCTCCTCCCAAGTGTCCATGGGTGGCTCTCTATTCCTCCTCCTATTAACTAGTAATTGATTCCACCAAACAATAGCATAATCGGTAAATTTAATTGCAGCCAACTTAACCTTTTTTAACTACGAATAATTGTGACAATCGAACACCATCTCCATTTTAGTTTCCCACTCCAAATAAACTCTAGGGTCATTTCTACCTTGAAAAGATGGAATTTTAATCTTTATGTTTCCTAAATCATTATCCCTCCTAGGCCTACCGATCCTAGCTTCTCTATTCCCATATCCACGCTCAAACCTGTCCCGGTTCAAGTATGGCTTATCAAGCCCCTCCATCTCCGCCTTTTCCTCAACATTTCGCCATGGAACATGCCCACCTTGTTGCCTATTGGGGATGTCTTGTTATTGTCCCCTAGGAGTCCTTTCTTCAACCCTATCCAACCTCTCGTGAATAGGCTCTAATTCAGCCCTCATCATACGCCTCATCTCCCTTAACAACGCTTGCATTTGTAGGCTCGAAACTGCGGGTTGTCGACATTCTTCAGTTGTATCTTTTTTTTATTATTATTTGACATGTTTAGAATTTGCAAAACAAGGTTAGAATCCTCACAAGCACTCCCTCACGTATTTCACTCAAGAATTGATACACTTACACTCCTTTTTTTTTCAATCTAAATGGCTTTTACCCTCTTATGGAACACACTTTTTCCTTTTTCCACTCCTTTGTGTCTTCTCTACTTCTTAATCGAACTTCAAGAAACTAATTCAAATAATACAACAACAATTCAAAAATGAGAAACAATCAATACTCATAAAAAAGATCATGAACTTGAATAAGGAGAAAAAACAAGATTGATAGGAAGATTTTTTTTATTAGAATTGTGTATTAAGAAATAATATGAACCTAGAAATTTTCCTCATGTACCAAGAGATTTCTAAATGAACTTGTATAGTTTTTTTATAGCAAGGAATAGGGAATCAGGAAATTGAACAAAAATAAAAGATAGCAAAACTTATCTTAGAACTAAAGCTCTAAGATAAGTTTGGTTGTTTGAACGCCACAAGATTAACTTGATAAGTTCAAGAGTTCTTTTAAAAACTAAGAGGAACACAACACTTCACAAGAAGATAATTTACTTAATAATTCCAATTTGATCATTAAAATTTGTAGCACTTCTCTTTATATTTGGAACAACCCTCCAAAAATAAGCAAAGTCAAAATTATAGCACAAAAATTAGAATAAACAAGCTCTTTACCTTTTTTGGACTCTTAGTCTTCTAAATACAGTTAAAAAAGAGCTATTTATTGACTTTTAAAAATAGTTAATAAATGGTTATTTTGGACTTCTAAACATAACAATTAAATAGCTAAATGACTAAATTCAATGCATTTTAACATGTCCAACCAAGACCAAGTTATTCTCCTATTTATATGCTTAAAACTCTTCAAATTCACACCCTTTAATAGTCAAACTTTGTTGGTTACGAATTTGCATGCTAATAAGTTTTTTCAATTGCTTGGATGTTATAATATTGTTAAAAGTCTTCAAATTCATATCCTTTAATGGTCAAACAATATTTGCTACAAATTTGCAAGCTAATAAGCCTCTTTAAATGCTTTTATGACATGGATTAAGCATTTATTATTATTTGAGTACAACTTTGTCATTTTAGAATCAACTCAATTCTCCTGATCAACCCATTTAGTGTTTTGTTAAAAAATTTGGTTCCAAGTCTTATAATTAGGCCACTAGGAAGTGACAAAAGATCATTTGCAATTCAACTCCATTACTATTTATATGATTGACATGTCTAACTCCTTGGTTTTCATCGTTAAGGATATAAAAAAATCAAAAGTGATAATTTTTAACGTGGAAAAGGACATGTTATAAAACATATTTAATTGTTTATAGAACATTGACAAAATGTAGTTCTACGTGATATAAAAAACACATGAGGAATTTTGTTTTAAATGGTTTTTTAAAAATTAATTTTTTATTTTCTTAAGAAAATAGAATTTCGTTTGGTCATGAATTCTATAATATGATTTCTAAAATATGAAAAAAGCATATAAAAAACTCATTTGTTAAAACTTTATTAGAAAAATTATAAAAATATCATTTTTAAAAATTATAACCGTCAAAATAGTATCCCTTAAATAAACATCATATATTTTTATTATTAAAAAAATAATACATCATTTTATTTTAAATGTAGTTAAAATTAAATTACGATCATTTACACAAATTAAATATTAAAATCATTAAATTCGATTTCGTTCAATATTATTGGAGTGTTATTTTTATTACTATAAATTTTAAGAGTATTATTTTTATAATTTTCGAACTTTTATTTCGTGTTCTGTTTTTGTCTTTATTTTCTTTATAATACTATTTTTTTATACTCATTATAATATCGTTTGCAATTTAATACATGAGTTATGAAATATGAAAATAGAAACAAATGTATGGAAATTTGGTAGGCATATCTTAATTAAATTTGGTATAATAATTAATGTTATCTAATTACTGTTATGGAAATTTGTATATATAAGAGGGTAGAATTCTAAACTTGGTAGCAAGAATATCATTCTTATAAAGAAAGGAATGGACTTGGCATGACCTATAAGGTTTGCTTGAGACACACATGCTTAGTTCAATATTATATGAAAACTTCATTCTTATATTTGAATGATACTTAAATTATTTCGATGTGGAAGTTAAACTAAATGTTGTGTTGCATCTATGGTTAAAATATGATATTTTAAAAATCCATAGTACGTTCAAAATGATACTAATGTAAGATATTTTTATCAATAATATTAATATTTTTTTAAATTATTATAAAATTTATTAAATTTTTATGGATATTGATAATTCTTTTGATATCAAAATTGTTGATAAATGTATAAATACCAATATTTTAATGCTTGAACTTCCATCTAAAGGATCTATCATTACGATTTCTTGCAATTCATACTTCATTGTATGTAAAATGTTAACTTATTGTTTTAAGTTGTATATATTGGCTTGGATCTATAGGCAAATGCATTTTAGAGTAGGGTTCACTATATTACTAGTATTATTATTTTATTTTTGATATTTTTTTATTCATATTTTTGATGTGATATTTTAATGGTATTTTATTTAAAAAACGTATTAATTTGATGCAATTATTATTTAATTGATATTTTTCACATATATAATAATATATGTACGATATTCAAAGTATATTTTTAAATAATCAATTAATTAAATGATATTTAGATAGCATTTTCATATAATCAATTAATTGTTTTAATTGATTATCCAAAAATTGTCTCTGAATATCACATATGTATTATTATATATTTAAAAAAAATTAATTAAATGATAAATTATATTAAATTAATATATTTTTTTAATCGAAGATACACTAAAATATACTTAGCGGGATTCAATACAGAATTTTAAGAGGAATTACAGAACCCTTGGTTATTATATTAAATTTCTTATATTAAAAATTTAAATTTTATATATATTATATTTATTAATTTAAAATATAAATATTAGAATATTGAAACTAAAAATACAAGTATATATGCTTACTTATTTTTATTTAGATTATTTTAAAAATTATTTTATTTATAAAAATATTTTAGAAGTACGAGAAAAAAAAGTTAGTAGTAATAATAATAAATTTAAGATTATTTAAAAAAATTATTTTATAAACACCATAATTTTTTCAAAATTTACATATCTAAAAAAAATTTAAAAACTTAATTAAATTGAAATTTTTTCAAATCAAGGTTCATAATTTGAATTCATTCACTTTAAAAAAATAAGATCTTTACCATTTTAACTAATTATATATATTTTAAATGATAAGATTACATTTTAAAGATAATTTATGTTCTTAAAACATATTAAAAAATAAAATATTTATTAAAGGGGTGTCTATTTCTACATACAAAATGGTTTCACATACTTTAATAAATTTAACATCTTTTTAGTATTTTTCAACAAGTAACAAATTTATTGCATTTAAATGAATGGAATAATCTATTTTAGAGATGATATTATGACTTCAATCTTTCCTATATAAAGAATTTAATACTTCATATTTTATTCAACCAATCAACTTTTGTATTCTAATATTATTACAAAATGTGACATTTAAGTCGATATATAAAGTCAGTTTTTGGAGAAAATTGACTTATAATGAATTTAAAGTTGGTTCGTCGGTTGACATGTTGAACCGACGCTACACACAGGATGTAGTGTCGATCCTACATATCAACCGATGCTATCCATGTGTGTAGCATCGGTTGACACTTAGGATCGACGCTACGTCCTCGTGTAGCGTCGGTTCAACACGTAACCGACGCTATCCACGTGGATTTTTCCTTTTCTCTTATTTCTTCTCCATCAGACACAAAAATTTAAATTTGCAGCGTTGTAAATAACACCCAAAAATCCAAAACTAAGCTTCACATCTTCCATTCTTTCTCATTTTTTAGCCATCTATGACCACCATTTCTAGCACCGTTTAGTGAGTTTTCTTCCTCTCCAAATTATCTTCTAGATCCCCTATTGTTTTGAGGAAAATACTCAAAACATTTATACCCATTTTCTCTTTAACAAAGCACTTTTTTTTCTTCATTTCATTCATTTTGTCAGTTCATTTACTCTTGTAAGCATTTTTATTAATCCTACGTACTTATTATTCACTTTGCGTTATGTTTTGTATATTATGTGTATAAATTTTTATATTATATATGTTTTGTATTATGTATACTACTATTTTTATTATGTAGGTTTTGTATAAGTATTTTGTAATAAAATATATATATATATATATATATATATATATATATATATATATATATATTTATTTATTTTATTACAAAATACTTATGCAAAACCTACGTAATAAAAATAGTAGTATACATAATACAAAACATATATAATATAAAAATTTATACACATAATATACATATATATACATATATATATATTATGATGCACATTAAAATATCAGTGATTTGAAGTAGTGTAATTATTTAAAAAAATCTTAATCATCACAAAATTATTATATAAATTCTGTTTTATATATCTTAAATTTTAAATCAACTCAAATGATGTGGCATATTATTATTAGTAATTACAATCAATTTCATATAATTATACTTACGTGTATATATTTGTTATATTTGGTTTTTATGTATTTATTTTTATATGATGTTTTGATATGTATTCTAATAATTAGGGAAGGAAATTCGTATATAATAATACCTTAAATATATTGATTGAATACATATTTAATATGTTTAATGTCATTAATAAAAAATGGACAAATCTTATGTCAAAGTGTAGAATTGAGTAGGACTATATTTCTGGAGTTGAAAATTTCTTGGAATTTGCTTGTAAAAATAGTAATAATGAAATTAGTATGATTCGATGTCCATGTGTTAAATGTAAAAATGCGCGATTTCATGATGTTGACGAGATTAAGTATCACCTTATCCGTAATGGTATTCTTTTGAGTTATAAAAGTTGGTATTATCAAGGAAAAAATATTGATAACACTCGTGGGGATGAGATAAATGAGAATGTGAGTAGATTATATACATCTTATCATAAAGTACAGACAAAAAATATGTTTCATGGTGTTGAAGATGAACTACATTATGATGATCCCGAAACCTTTAAAAAACTTCTAGAAGATGCCAAAAAATGATTGTATCCAAAATGCAAGAAATATACTAAAATGTCATGATTGGTTCATTTATATAATATGAAGGCAAAAGATGGTTTTTCTGACAAGGGATTTACAGAATTACTAAATCTACTAATAGATATGTTTTCTAAGAGTATTGAATTTCCATGACAGTCATATCTTAATGCAACAGTTATTACTAGTTGTTATTAAATCAATTCTTCCAAAACATGTCCGATTAACAATAATTCGTCTTTATTCATTCTTCAATACTGCAAAAAATTTATATCAATTGGCGAGTTAAACTCTTTACGAAAAGATGTTGTAGAGACTTTGTGTCTACTTGAAAAATATTTTCCTCCTTCTTTCTTTGATATAATGATTCCCTTGTGTATTCATTTAGTTCGAGAGGTTGAATTATGTAGTCCTACTTACTTAAGGTGGATGTATCCTTTTGAGAGATACATGCAAGTCCTTAAAGGATATGTAAATAATAGAAATCAACCTGAATGATGCATGGTGGAATGTTACATTGCTAAAGAGGCCATTGAGTTTTCTTCTGATTACTTTAGTGGTTGCACTGAAATTGAGAATCCTACGCACAAGTTATTCTTAGAACATCATATGATCCAATAACCCTACAACATCATGGTAGTTACTGGCTAGCCAAGTACAGGAAAACTACTAAGAATCATCATATCTTCAAGAGTAATTGTTGGTTCACCCCAAGGAAATACAAAAGTATTAGTATATGGGTACCAAAACTCAACCAACCCAAGTAAAAAATTGGAGTTACACTAAAGAAATCTGAGTTGCACTGTTTTGTGGCCCATATAGCTTTTAAAGTTAAATCAAATACCGCTTGGCATTTTGATAGTGGATGCTCTAGACACATGACGGGGAATCATTCTTTGTTTAAAACTTTTAAGGAATATAATGAAGGGACAATTACCTTTGGTGATGGTAAAACATCTAAAATTATTGGAAAATGCTCTGTTCAAATAGAGGGTATCCCTAAACTTGATGAAGTTTTATATGTGGAAGGACTTTTGATTAGCATAAGTCAAATATGTGACAGTGATTTTAATGTGCAATTTACAAACAATCATTGTATTGTAACATATCAAAAGGATGAATGTACGATTAAGGGAATCAGCATGACAATTGTTATTGTAGTGATACATCACCCATAGTAACATGTAACCTAGCTAGCAATGACTCAACTACCTTGTGGCACGAAAAGCTAGGTTATATGAATTTTAAAGATCTGGTTAGATTAAGTAAAATTGAGATTCTGCGTGGTTTACCAATTCTCTCAAAAACTGAAACACTTATATGTGAACCATGTCAATTGGGTAAACAAACTAGGATTGCTCATAAGAATATCAAGAGTATAAATACAAACAGAGTATTGGAATTGATACATATTGACCTTATGGGTCCTATGAGAACAAAAAGTATTGGAGGTAAGAAATATATCATAGTTGTAGTAGATGACTTTTCTCGCTACACATGGGTATACTTTCTTAGAGACAAGTCATATGCTTTTGAGTTCTTCATCTCATATTGTACAAGAATGTAGGTTGAAGTAGGCGACAAAATAGTAACCATCAAGAAACTGAGAACAGACCATGGAAAAGAGTTTGAAAATACCAAGTATGTTGACTTCTGCAAAGAACATGGTATCTTTCTTGAATTCTCTGCTCCTATCACACCTCAACAAAATGGAGTAGTTGAAAGGAAAAATAGGATACTTAAAGAGATGGTAAGAGTAATGCTGCATGCCAAGGGAGTCTCCAAAAGGTTTTGGGCTGAAGCTATAAACATTGCATGTCACATTATAAATCGTGTATATCTTCGCCTAGGTACAAACCAAACTCCCTATGAGATATAGAGAGGTAAAAAACCCAATCTAAAATTCATGCATATTTTTGGAAGTAAATGCTACATACTTAGAGATCGAGAACAATTGGGTAAGTTTGATTCAAGAAGTGATGAAGGTATATGTTTTGGTTATTCTCTAAATAGTAGAGCCTATAGAGTCTTCAACTGTAGAACTAATGTAGTTATGGAATCCATCAATGTCGTTATAGATGATGGAGGTAAGTAGATTACAAGTGAAGAAGTTGGAAATGAAGAAAATTTCACAAAACCTTAATTAACAATGATCAGTGACACAATTGGAATAAAAGAAGAGGAGTTAAAGGAAAGAGAACAAAAGAAGGAAGAAGCATCAACCTCATCAATGATAAATCTAATTCAAACTTCAAAAAATCATCCTATTAAGAATATAATTGGAGATCCTAATGTAAGCATGGTAACAAGAAGAAGACAAATAAGTGAGGTAACCCATTTATGTTATATTTCTCAATTTGAACCAAAAAATGTGAATGAAGCCCTTAGGATGAATTTTGGATAAATTCCATGCAGGATGAGTTAGCTCAATTTGAAAGAAATCATGTGTGGGTATTAGTACCTAAGCCTAAAAACAAAAATATTATTGGAACAAAATGGGTGTTCAAAAATAAATATGATGAGCATGACATTGTTGTTAGAAATAAGGCTAGATTGGTAGCTCAAGGCTACAAGCAAGTAGAAGGAGTTGACTTTGATGAAACATTTGCACTTGTAGCTAGACTAGAGTCAATTAGGATTTTACTTGCCATTTCCTATCACATAAAGTTCAAATTATATCAAATGGATGTTAAGTCTGCCTTTTTGAATGGATTTTTGTAATGAGGAGGTATACGTGGAACAACCAAAAGGATTTGTTGATCCAAAATTTCAAAATCATGTTTACAAACTCAAAAAAGCTCTTTATGGTTTGAAACAAACTCCATGAGCATGGTATGGGAGACTTACCAACTATCTTTTGAACAAGGGATTTATTCGAGGGGGAGTTGATAAGACTATTCATTAAAAGGAGTAGTGACAAGATCTTTATTACTTAAATTTATGTGGATGACATAGTTTTTGGATCCATATCTAGTACACTAGTGGATGATTTTGTGCATGTTATGACAAATGAATTTGAAATGTCCATGGTAGGTGAAATGACTTTCTTCCTTGGTTTGCAAATCAAGTAATCTCATGATAATATATTTATTTCTCAAACCAAGTACGCTTGTAACCTTGTTAAAAGGTTTGGTTTTGAAACTACTAGCAAGCCATTACAGACTCCTTTAGGTACTATCACAAAATTACAAAGAACACTCAAGGTAAAAGTGTTGATCAAACCCTTTATAGGAGTATGATAGGTAGTTTACTTTACCTCATTGCAAGTAGGCCTGAAATCTATTTTAGTGTTGGTGTGTGTGCCTGTTATCAAGCTAACCCTAAGGAATCACACTTAGAGAATGTAAAGAGAATCATCGGGTATATCTCAGGAACAAGTAATTATGGTTTATATTTTACTACTGACACTACTTGTGAAGTAAATGGTTTTACAGATGTCGACTGAGCAGGCAACCAGGATGATAGGGAAAGCACATTAGGTGGTTGTTTCTATGTTGGAAACAACTTAGTATCTTGGCATAGTAAAAAATAGAACTTTATCTCACTCTCTACAGCTGAAGTGGAATACATTGCTGTAGGACGCTCTTGCATACAAATTCTTTGGATGAAAAACATGCTTAAGGACTACGGTCAACCACAAGGTATGATGCCCTTATATTGTGATAGCTCTAGTGCTATATGTATTTCTAAGAACCCAGTTCAACATTCTAGAACTAAGCACATTGACATTAGGCATCACTTTATTCGAGAATTAGTTGAAGAGAAAGTGGTAATACTTAGTTTGTACCTATTGAGAGACAACTAGCTAATATATTCACTAAAGCCATAGACACTCAAAGATTTGAGAATATCGGAAGTGCCTTGTGAATTTATCCCTCAAATTGAATTTCAATTTTATTACAAAAAAAAGAAAAACAAAAAGCATCCTTGTTTGGCCAACACGGTATTCGACTTATTTAATACTTACATACACATAATCTGATTTTTAGTGACTCAACTCATTTTGATATTTATTGTATAAATTATTCTACAATTTTTATTTATGCACACATATTCTTATACATGTGATGACCGATGTTGACATAAACTTATTCACACACTCACAAACACACATATATGTTATGCTTGAAGTTTATGAATTTTCTTGAAAGACTTTAGGACTTCAACTAATCTTGATTGTAAAATTGTGTTGAGTTCTACTTTTGCTTACTAAAATTTTAATGTATGGAGGCACCTAGTAGTAAGAGGGCTACCTACTGTGATATGTGAAGCTACCGCAGTGAGCGGAGAGAGCTACCTTACATCTTCGATTATTTTTATGTAAACTAAACTAATGTACAATGAGGCTTTCAAGACAAATTGTCGAATGCTTTGTTTATGTCATTTCAGTTACTTACAAGCTTTTCATGTTGTAGCAAAGATGGATTCACTGGACCATAGGGTAGTTTCACTATGGAGTCTAGGACATCATTGTATTTTTATCTTATTTTTAAGTGTCATGTAGTGAGCGAGAGGCTTTGCCACACGAAAATGCCAAAGGGGGAGTTTATAAGAATTATGAGTGTTTGATATTTTCGTGGACAAAATATTTATCTATAAACTTGTTTGTAGGCCTGCTATCAAGTCTATCAAAAAAAGTCGAACAAATGCTTGAGTTTCAGATATTCGTACTTCAAGTATGTCTTTTATAATTACGACACATAGGATTGCATTTATGCATTTGATATCACATGTTCATAAATCTGAAATTATTTTTTGTACTAAAATATTTATTTAAATTTTAATCAATTTATGAAATTATTAATTAAATATTTTTATAATGTGTCTTAAGAAATGATTTTTTATAATATTAAGTTTTTTGTTTTTAATGGGTTTTGAAAAATTAAGCCCAAAAATGCATTTAACACTAGGTCATTGTTATTATCTATATATACACACATAGGGTTAGGGTTAAAAGATGTGTACATAAAAATAGAAATCGAAACTACTGAAGCTACATAAAGAAAAGAAAAGAAAACCTAATTTTGCTGAAAAGATTGAATGAAATATTATTATCATATGCATCATTAGAGAGTAGTGGCGGCAAATTGAAGGTATGATTAATATATATATATATATATATATATATATATATATATATATGTTAGAGTGCATAAGCTTCTAGTTAATATATACTTTATAAAAGAGTGATGATTATTAATTTGAATAAATTTTGTGGTCATCTCATCGGCGCCATCAACTTGTATCTAGTATATATATTGATTTGATCAATTTTGTGGAAATGGTGTCAAAAATAGTTTACTGAAAAGAGTTCAATGATTTAACAATTGCATTGAATCTTTGGAGCACGAAAGGTTAAATAGGTTGGTTAATATCAAATTGATACTTTATCAAAGGTATTTATTAATAAATTTGTTTGGTATCTTTATATAGCTTCTTCTTCATTAGATTTTTATATGTTTAGATTAAATAATTTTATGTGTGATCATAATTATTTAATTTGATTATTGAATTGCAAAGAAGTCATTTTTTATGGAACCTATGATTAATCTATTTGCTCTAGGATTTGCTAGTTGATTTAATTTAAGTGACATATGTTTTGAATCATCTAGTTAGGATTATTCTTTGTTAAATCATTCTAGAACACACACGGGCACATGTGGTTTTTCTTTTTGTGCTAGCCTTTTTTTTTACAGATTATTTGTGAACAATCTAATTGGTAGGGAGCTTATTGGAACATTAGTCTGGAAACCGCTCATGCTAACATTAGAAACTATGAAAATAGAGTAGGAGCTCGTAAGTAAAGTACATTGGGGTAGTATCTTAGGGAGGGTAGCATAAGATTGAGTTTGTACTTGAACATTTGATTTTCATAGTAGAAAGTTAGGTGTTCCAGTGGACCGATGGTTTTCCTCTTAGTTCATGGTTGATGAGTGCTCAAAAAGTACTAAAATTACCATGATTTTATGCACGTTAATTGATTAAATATATATATATATATATATATATATATATTTATATTATTTTATCATATATTTATATAAATATGTCTTTTTGGAATCATGAGTATTTTTATTATTGTTTAGGTATTTTCCCTTAAAAAAGTAACTTAAAGACTCAAAGAAAAGTACTAGAGACAATACATTGCAAATATATTCATAAATTAAATGAGGAAAGGTCAACAAATATGGAAAAATTAGACAAAATGGGTCAAAAGGGTCAAAAATGTAAAAAAGGAGAAAAATTGCACACGCAGCTGCCCAACAGCGCCGACCAATGCACGCAATGCCCGCAGTATCGCCCAATCTGCGCATGCTTGCTCTCCATTCCACACGCGCCCGTGCCAGTCCACGCGGCCCCACCCCAACATGATGTCAGTAATGATGTCATCATTCACTACTCCGCGTTTCCACCATTTTTAATCATTTTTTCACCCATTTTTTCTTCCCTTCCTCACCTATAAATACCCCCATTCTCTTCACTTCAAAACACACCTCAAAAACATCTTCTCTTCACTTCAAAGCACACCTCAAAAACATCTTCTCTTATCTTTCTTTCTCTCCATTTCTTAGTTTTTTTTAGTTTTTTAGTTTTTTAGTTTTTCTTAGTTTTAGAGTTTTTCTCTTTTTGAGAAGAACTAATTATGTTTTTGTATTTTATTTTCTTTTTGATTCAATAAATGGAAGTGTAAATTCCGTTTGGAGGTTTTCCAATAAAAGAGTTAGCATCAAAGTACTGTATGGATTTTATTTTCTTTGTAGTTATTTTTTATGTTTTATTTTTATATATTATATTTAATTTGTCTGTGATTAAATTTAATATTGTTGGCTGTTTGTAAACATGATATAATAATAACGTTGTTATGCTTGCGAAATATTAAATAGGTAAAAATCTCTAAAATGAATTGATTTTATTTTTATTCAAGATTTTATATTAAGAATGTTAGAGAGAAATATATTATTTTTCATTACAAACTTAAATCTGAAAATTAGATTTTAAGGTTTAGTTATCCGGTCTGATTTAGAGTAGTGTTCTTTTATTTGTTGGTACAATCGCCCGGTAGTTAGAGTGAAGCTCTATTTCAAAAGTTTTTATAAGAATTATTATCTGAAAATGTATTGACAACATGTTTTCAGTAGTAGTTTTAAAACTTGAAAGTTAGTACTCGGATAATTAAATTCTTAGGTTTAATTTGGACACCTTGAATAAAGTTTAAACTGTCTAACCCCACCAAATGTGGCATTTAAATGGTTCATTTTCAATATCTTAGAAAAAGGAATTAATTTAATTAACCAAATTAGTTATTAACCCTACTCATAGGTGTTAATTGATTTGTTTAGTTAACAAAGAATATCTAACCCTACTAAAGGTGATATTCATATAAAAAAGAGAGAATCAATAAATATCAATTTATATCTTTAATAACCTAAATAATATGAGCAAGCATAATTACTTAGTTATTATATCAATAAATACTCCAATATTATAAATGATAAAATTTGCATCAATATTTATTGAATCTGTATCTATGTTTATTTTTATGTTATTAGATTAGAAACACAAAACCCAAAATATCGTGACAGGATGTTTAGGATTTAATTTCATTTTTAAAAGTTTGAATAATAAATTAAAAACCATATATATTCCTTCCTTAGAACGACCTTGGGAGTATACTTATCATTTTCTAAGAAATGATTCGTTCACTTGCGAGAGTTTTATAAATATAAAACTAAAGTATTGCGAGGATCGACAATACCATTTTTGCTCATCAAGTTTTTGGCGTCGCAGAAGGGGATGATATCAAGTTTTTAGCGCCATTGCCGGGGAAGGAATAGCGTTTTTAAATTGTTTATCAAAATTTTGAAAATTTTTTGTGGTGTAAATAATTGTGATTTTTTTAGTTAAAAAAAAATTTCAAATTTCAAATTTCAAATTTCATAAGGAATAAATAAAAAAATTTAAAAGTTTTAAATTAAAAATAATAATAATAATAATATCTTGAATAATAAAATAATTATGAAATTTGAAAATTGAAGTAAAAAAAAACTTACCGTAAAAAAATAATAACAAAAAAAAAACAGAAGAAAAAATTAATAAAAATTGAAATAAAGTTTTTTTTAAAAACTTACCATTCATGAATTGTAACAAAAATAATAATAACAAAAAAAAAAACAAAAAAAAAAACAAAAAAATTAATAAAAATTGAAATTATTATTTTTCTTATTTAAAAAAAATGTCAAATGTCAAATTTCTTAATAAATAAAAAAATTAACAATTTAAAATTTAAAATAATAATAATAATAATTATAGTGTAAAAAAACTTTAATAAATTTTAAATAAAAATAATAATAAATTAAAAAAATGAAATAATTTTTTTTATTTAATTATTTACTTTAAAAAAAACCTCAAAAAATTTTAAAACAAATAAAAAAATTTTAAACTTTCTTTTATTTAAATAAATAAAGAAATAATAAAATTAAAAAATTAAAAAATAATTAAAAATAATTAAAAATAATTAAAAAAATCATTTAATTTTAAGTTTTATTTATTTATTTATTTTAAATCTTAATTTTAATATTTGTTTTAGAATAAAAAAAATGAATAAAAAATTTTTACTTATTTTATTTTATTTTTTTTTTGTTTAATTTTTAATTTAAATTTTTTCCTTTTTTTATATTTATTTTATATTTATTTTTAATTTTTTTTCTTTTACCTTTATTAATTTAATTTAATTTTTTCTTTGTTGTTGGTTTAATTTTTAATTTAATTTTTTTTGTTTAACTATTTTTTGTCTTAATTTTTGTTTAACTTAATTAACTTAATTTGTTTTAATTTAATTTTCGTTAAAGCTTAATTAACTTAGATTTTCATTAACTTAAATAACCTACATTTTTATTAACTTAATTTTTTACTTAACTTAGCTTAATTAACTTAATTTTAATAGCATGAAAAGTAAAGATATAAGGGAGTTCTATCTAGGAGACTAGTTTTTGGAAGCCTTTGTGCCACTAGTATTTCCTCGGAACATTGTTCTGTCTAGGAGGATGGTTTTTAAGGAGCCTTTGCACCACCAATGCTTTTTGGGAGGACTCTTGGTTAATACTGATTATGTTATTTTAACTTAAATATTATACTTTAAAAATATTTTTTGAAACTATCTCCAAAATTTTAAAGTTTTAATTACAATCTAAGGAGTTAGTTGCTTTGTTTGATCTAGGTACAATTGTGTTTTGATGCCTTAATTATTTTATTTTCACCTAGATGTGGGTTATCTAAAACCCTCAAGTATGACTGAAAAAGTATAGGTAGACGGTGTCTTACCTATAGGCAACAATCTGTCTGTGTGCACTTTAATGAACATAATTGATGCACCTGCATTTCTCCATCACTACTTGCAACATTCTCAGGAAATAGGTAATATTTATTCTCTTTTCTCTTTATCTTTAATTTACAATTGTTACATTGAGGACAATGTAAGTTCTAGGTTGGGGGTGGTGAAAAGTTACCATGCTTAATTTAAAAAAAAAAGATTTAACAATTTAAAAAAAAATTAAAAAAATAAAAATAATAATTTTTTCTTTTTTATGTTCACATTTTCATTTTTATTGTGTTTGATTTTATTTTCTTTATATGATTTAGTAATTTTTGGAATTAAAAAAAAATTCACAAAAATTTATCATTTCTTTAAATCAAATTTAAGTAAATAGTTAAGTCTTTTGTATTGTTAGATTAATTTTTGAAAACATATCATGAAATATTTTGTAATTGTTTTTGGTAATTAGTTAGATTTTGTCATAACTAACATTTATTGATAAGATGTGGAAATTATATTAAACCCAAAATCGGTGTTTATGAATTTTTTTATAGTGTAGACTACCTTTGTGATATATAATTTGAGCCTAATTTCCTTTATTGAGAGTGAAATATATATATTTTCTACTTCAAACACATTTCTTATTTCTTCAAATTTTTAGATAATCTCTATAGGTATTAGCATTGAATGTATGGATTTTTTTTCTCATCTTAATAGAGTGTCGTATATTTTTTATTATTATTTTTTGCTTAGATTAAATGATTTAAGTAGAAATTGATAGTATATGCTTTTATCTCATTCGTGCATGACTGTTACAAAAAAAGAGACATATATGGGGTGACCTAAACCAAAATTAAACAGAAAAGCCACAAAATTAACCACTCACCAAAATCCTAAAAATTGTACAATCTATACATGGGTTGACTCTCTAAATATATATATATATATATTGAAAAACAATTTTCAGAAAAAAATAGAGAGATAAAGAATATAGTATAATCTACATACTATGACCCACATTACCTACAAAGTTGTGAGGAAAGGCTAATTACAAAAGAAAGATATAAGAAGTAATTCCCTAAAAATTCATTGCACTTTCTTCATTTGTAAAAGGTATATATCTTGCAATTTTTTCTTAATGAGTTTGATTTATGCATGAAAATAATTTTTATATATGATATCTTTATAATTTATACATTTGATTCCTTTCATGAGATCAATCTCAAAATAATACTTTGAGCCTTTATTCTTTATACATCAACTCTTTCGCATATAAATTAGTATGAGTGTTTGAACCTATAGGATTCAGTGTTTGAACCTATAGGATTCAGTGTTTGAACCTATAGGATTCAGTGTTTTGAGAGTATTGACTAGTGAGGAATAGAGTCGAAGCGAATTCAGATTCTAGACACTGAAATTGAGTAAAATTAAATTGATACATTTTTTATATGAAATATGAAAATGATTTTCGACTAATTATTATAATAAATCATGATTGTTTAAGAAGATTAAAATAACTTATACTTTAGATTTTAATTATGATCTTAAAGGAGATTAAAAAGTATGAGACATTTTTGTGTTATGTTTCATGTTGTTTTCTTTTATTCTTAAAAGTTAATTTTTGATTTTGTTGTAATTTTAATTTTTAAATTGTTTTTTTCATTATTTCTTTTAATTTTTACATTTAGTTCAATGTTTGTGGGTATCATTACTGAAAACCCTCACAAGACTCAAACTCATCCACTAGGGCAACCTAGGAGTTTAAAGGCTTGTTGCATAGGCTAAATGCAATCGTATCAATCCACTGAAGTGATTTAGGATAGTTTAATTTTTAGTTTTTATCGCTTCTCTTGCTAAGGGACTAGCAAGAAGCTAGTTGGGGGTTGTGATGAGTGCTCAAAAAGTACTAAAATTACCATGATTTTATGCACGTTAATTGATTAAAAATATATATATATATATATATATATATATATATATATATTTATATGATTTTATCATATATTTATATAAATCTGTCTTTTCGGAATCATAGGTATTTTTATTGTTTTTCAGGTATTTTCGCTTAAAAAAGTAACTTAAAGACTCAAAGAAAAATACCGGAGGCAATACATTGCAAATATATTCATAAATTAAATGAGGAAAGGTCAACAAATATGGAAAAATTGAACAAAATGGGTCAAAAATGTCAAAAAGGAGAAACATTGCTCATGCAGCTACCTAGTAGTGCCAGCCAATGCGCACAGTGTGCCCAACCACACCGAATAACGCGCGCGCATCACTGAGTTTGCGCGAGCGTGCACCTATCAGCATCCGCTCGACGTGTGTAGTATCGACCAGTCCAGGCGCGCCCGTACTCCATTCCGCGCGTGCCAGCGTCCATCTACGCCCAGTCCGTGCGTCCCGCTGTGCCCATCTGCCCCAATCTACCCCTGCCGCCACACCCCACGCCATCATGATGTCAACAATGATGTCATCATTCACTACTCTATGTTTCCACCATTTTTAATCATTTTTTCACCCACATTTTCTACCCCTCCTCACCTATAAATACCCCCATTCTCTTCATTTCAAAACACACCTCAAAAACATCTTCTCTTCTCTTTCTTTCTCTCCATTTCTTAGTTTTTTTTTAGTTTTTCTAGTTTTTCTTAGTTTTTCTAGTTTTTCATAGTTTTAGAGTTCTTCTCTTCTTGAGAAGAACTAATTATGTTTTTGTAATTTATTTTCTTTTTGATTCAATAAATTGAAGTGCAAATTTCATTTGGAGATTTTTCAGCAAAAGAGTTAGCATCAAAGTACTGTAAGGATTTTATTTTCTTTGTAGTTATTTTTTATGTTTTATTCTTATATGTTATATTTAATTTATCAGTGACCAAATTTAACATTGTTGGTTGTTTGTAAACATGATATAATAATAACGTTGTTATGCTCGTGAAATATTAAATAGGTAAAAATCTCTAAAATGAATTGATTTTATATTAAGAATGTTAGAGAGAAATATATTATGCATAGTGCTCTTTTATTTGTTGGTACAATCGCCCGATAGTTAGAGTGAAGCTCTATTTCAAAAGTTTTTATAAGAATTATTATCTGAAAATGTATTGACAACATGTTTTCAGTAGTAATTTTAAAACTTGAAAGTTAGTACTCAGATAATTAAATTCTTAGGTTTAATTTGGACACCTTGAATAAATTTAAACTGTCTAACCCCACCAAAGGTGGCATTTAAATGGTTCATTTTCAATATCTTAGAAAAAGGAATTAATTTAATTAACTAAATTAGTTGTCAACCTCACCCATAGGTGTTAATTTATTTGTTTAGTTAACAAAGAATATCTAACCCCACCAAAGGTGGTATTCATACAAAAAAGAGAGAATCAATAAATATCAATTTATATCTTTAATAACCTAAATAACATGAGCAAGGATAATTACTTAGTTATTATATCCATAAATACTCCAATATTTATTGAATCTGTATCTATGTTTATTTTTAAGTTATTAGATTAGAAACACAAAACCCAAAATATCGTGACAGGGTGTTTAATATTTAATTTCATTTTTAAATGTTTGAATAATAAATTAAAAACCACATATATTCCTTTCTTAGATCGACCTTTCGAGTATACTTATCATTTTCTACGAAATGATTCGTGCGTTTGCGAGAGTTTTATAAATATAAAACCAAAGTATTGGTTGGATCGGCGATGCCGTTTTTGCTCATCAATGGTTGTGGCCTAGGTTGTTTCCACCTAAATTTTTGTGTGTTATTATTGATGAGTGCTCAAAAAGCACTAAAATAACCATGATTTTATGCAAATTAATTTATTAAAAATATATATATTTATATGTTTTATCATATATTTATATAAATTTGTCTTTTTCGGAATCACGGGTATTTTTATTGTTTTTCAGGTATTTTGGCTTAAAAATGCAACTTAAAGACTCAAAGAGGAATATTGGAAGCAATACATCACAAAAATATTAATAAATAAATGCGTAAAGGTCGAAAAATATGGAAAAATTGGACAAAATGGGTCAAAAAGGTCAAAAATGTCAAAACGTAGAAAAACGCGCCGCCAAGACTCGGCCTCCGCTGTGCGCGCGAGGTTATTCATGCGCGCAGCATGCGCGCGGGTTATCGTTCACGCGCGCGCCAATGCGCGCGGCATCAAAGAAGCCCCTCCGCGCGCCCAACGCGTTTTCACCCCATTTTTCACGTGCAGCAGCCCGCAGGACGGCATGCTGACGTCATTGATGACCTCAGCAGTTCCATTACACGCTTTTTAATGTTTTAATATTTTTTTTAACATTTTTTTACTCATTTTTTCTCTCCATCCTCACCTATAAATACCCACCTTCCCTTCACTTCAAAACACACCTTCAAACACCTCAAAACCACACTTCTCTCTTCTTTCTTTCTCTCATTTCTTAGTTTTTAGTTTTTTTTTTTAGTTTTTCTTATGTTTTAGCTAGTTTTTCTTATGTTTTAGCTAGTTTCTCTTAGATTTAGAGTTCTTCCCTTTTTGGGAAGAACTAGTTATGTTTTTGTAATATTTTAGATTTTTGATTCAATAAATGGAAGTGCAAATTCCGCTTGGAGGTTTTCTAGCAACGGGAATAGCGTCGAAGTTCTGTAAGGATTTTATTTTCTTTACAGTTATTTTTATGCTTTATTCTTACATGTTATATTTAATTTGTCTCTGATTAAATTTAATGCTAGTGTTTATAAGCATGATCTCATAGTAACGTTGTGATGGTTGCGAGATATTAAATAGGTGAAAATCTCTAAAATGAATTGATTTAATTTTTTTTCAAGATTTTATATTAAGAATGTTAGAGAGAAATATATTATTTTTCATTACAAACTTAAATCAAAAATTAGATTTTAAGGTTTAGTTATCCTGGCCTGATTCGTAGTAGTGCTCTTTTATTTGATGGTACAATCGCCTAGGTAGTTAGAGTGAAGCTCTATTTCAAAAGTTTTTATAAGAATTATTATCTGAAAATGTATTGACAACATGTTTTCAGTAGTAGTTTTAAAACTTGAAAGTTAGTACTCGGATAACTAAATTCTTAGGTTTAATTTGGACACCTTGAATAAAGTTTAAATCGTTTCAACCCCACCAAAGGTGGCATTTAAATGGTTCATTTTCAATCTCTTAGAAAAAGGAATTAATTTAATTAACCAAATTAGTTATCAACCCCACCCATAGGTGTTAATTGATTTGTTTAGTTAACAAAGAATATCTAACCCCACCAAAGGTGGTATTCATACAAAAAAGGGAGAATCAATAAATATCAATTCATATCTTTAATAACCTAGATAATACGAGCAAGCATAATTAACTTAGTTATTATATCCATAAATACTCCACTAATATAAATGATAAAATTTGCATGAATGTTTATTGAATCTATGTTTAATTTTCTGTTATTAGATTAAAAACACAAAACCCCAAAATATCGTGACAGGATGTTTAGGATTTAATTTCGTTTTTAAAAGTTTGAATAATAAATTAAAAACCACATACATTCCTTCCTTAGATCGACCTTGGGAGTATACTTATCATTTTCTACGAAATGATTCGTGCACTTGCGAGAGTTTTACAAATATTAAAACCAAAGTATTTGTGAGAATCGGCGATGCCGGTTTTCGCTCATCAATTATTTTATTTTTGCATTTTATTCTTACATGTGATTGCATGCCTGACCGCTTTGTTTATGTTATTAAGTTATAAATTAGTAAAAATTAAAAAATAACCTATTACCCCCTCTAGGTTAATCAGGTCCATATCTTATCAACTTTCACAGATTAATACAGTGCTAATACAATTTTAAGGGATACCGTTATTATTATATATCACTCCGATGTTGATGTGGTAATCTCTTTTACTAATATTTTAACATATATAAGTAATTTTTTTTGAATTCATGATATTACATTCTTATTTTGAATTTAATTACATATAGTTCTTTGGTTGGAACAAGTCGGGCTATAAGGTTTATTATTATATAACTCTGGTGTCGATATGATAATCTCTTTTACTAATCTTTTAACATATAGAAGTTATTTTTTGTGAATTCATGATATTACATTCTTATTTTGAATTTAATTATATAGTTCTTTGGTTGGAACAAGGCGGGTTATGGGGGGTTATTATTATATCACTCTAGTGTCAATGTGGTAATCTCTTTTACTAATCTTTTAACATATATGTTATTTTTTGGTGAATTCATGATATTACATTCTTATTTTGAATTTAATTACATATAGTTCTTTGGTTGGAACAAGGTAGGTTATGAGAGGTTATTATTATATCACTCTAGTGTCGATGTGGTAATCTCTTTTACTAATCTTTTAACATATATGTTATTTTTGGTGAATTCATGATATTACATTCTTATTTTGCGCTTAATTACATATAGTTCTTTGGTTGGAACAAGTTAGATATGCAAATTTTTGATGATTTACGAGAAGAATGGATAGAACACAAAGTTAAAATTATAACATTATAAGAAGAATCTAGAGAAGCATACGATGATCTTGAATAATATAGGAAAACAACATGGCAATTTTTATAATGTTTTAATTTTCCTATTTTTATGTCTTTGAAGTTTGGGATGTTTGTGTGATGGATGTTTATGTGCTCATGTATTTAGAGGAATGAATTGTTATATGGACCAGTTGTTTTTTGGCCAAACTCTATATCATCTCTCTTGCCTAGTTTCCTGGTTACTATGCTGGTGATTCTAAGCATAATTTTATTTGTAATTTAAGTTATATATATATATATTGTATATAAATTATTTTTTGTAATAAATTTAATTCTCAAGTAATTAATTATATTTAATTTTTTAATTATTTGTATTATTTAAATTTTGTTAAAAAGATTTTGGTTTTTTATACTATTATATGTGATCGAATACAGGTTCTTAATAGAGTAGAAAGAGAGTAAATTATGTAAAAAAGGTTCAACGCGTGAACTAACTTTAAAGTCTGGTTTTGTAACCGTGTAAGCTTTTTCTCTAAATCTATTTTACAAAAGCTATTTTGATAGGCTTTTTTCATTAGTTAATTTATCAAATATTTTGTAGTTGTGTTTGATTAATTAACAAGCCTACAATATTTTAGTTATTGTACTTCAACATCTATTTTAGGGTTGTTATTTTATTTTAATTTAATTGATACTTTATTAAATCATCTAGTTAGAGTTTTTCATTATTGAATTTACTATAAGACACACATTGCATTTGTGTTATTGTTCTAAATTTTCAAATGCTAGTTGAATGGGTTCGATAACTTATTTGACTTAAGTTTATCAAATGTTTGTCAGGATCTGAACACCTTGCTTGTGAAGACTGTGAAAGAAAACAGATTGTTGTAAGTAGGTTATTTAGGGGCATTACCTTGGTGGATAGTTTGAGTCCTAGGCGTATAATCGAACATATTTTCATAGTGGAAAGTTAGGAAGTCTAATGGACTGGTGATTTTCTTTTAAAATCATTGGTGTGGTCTATGTTGTTTCAACCTAAAAATATCCTATTTCAATCTTTATTTATTTTTGTTTTATTTTATTTACACGTGATTGCACTTCTAACCATTTGTGAAATTTTAATTTATTGTTATATTTTCACTAATTATGTATCCATCTCATCTAGTGCATTAGATACGTAACACATATTTTACTTTTAGTGATTGTTGATATGTTATAATATGTATTAATATGTTTATGTATCTTATCTACATATATTTATGTTATCAATGGATAGTCACTCTTTGAAAAAAAAAATTTAATTTCATCTTTTGTGTGTACTGTAGTCATGTTTAGCTAAGTTTACTATCCGCAATTCAAAAAACAATTATATATCGATTTTTATAAGTTTTTGTTTTATTTTAATTTATTTGGAAGAGTCATAGAACTTAAGGTGAGTTTATTTACTTTTGTAAAACATATTATTTTTATCTCTTTGTTTTGATTTTTATTGAGGTTTTCAAAATGTGTAATCCTCACTTTAGTCATTAAATACATTGCTTATTTACTTAACTTGTTTGTCATTGTTTTACGATTATATTATATATTCATATGGAAAAAAGAGAAAGAGTTATTTAGTATTAATTGAAAATATATATAAGTGAGAGTTATTCATTGAGGGGTAGAGAAAGTTATTCATTGAAAATTTTCTTTGAGAGAGATTATACATAGGTGATGAGCAGAACCGATATTGTCAATCCTATCAATACTTTGGTTTTATATTTATAAAACTCTCACAAGTGTAAGAATCATTTCATAGAAAATGATAAGTATACTCACAAGGTCGATCTAAGGAAGGAATATATGTGGTTTTTAATTTATTATTCAAACTTTTAAAAATGAAATTAAATCCTAAACATCCTGTCACGATATTTTGGGTTTTTGTGTTTCTAATCTAATAACATAAAAACAAACATAGATATGGATTCAATAAACATTTATCAAAATTTTATCATTTATAATAGTGGAGTATTTATAGATATAATAACTAAGTTAATTATGTTTGCTTATATTATTTAGGTTATTAAAGATATAAATTGATATATATTGATTCTCTCTTTTTTATATGAATACCACCTTAGGTAGGGTTAGTTATTCTTTCTTAATTAAACAAATCAATTAACACTTATGGGTGAGGTCGATAACTAATTTGGTTAATTAAATTAATCCTTTTTCCTAAGAGATTGAAAATGAACCATTTAAATGCCACCATTGGTGGGGTTAGACAATTTAAACTTTATTCAAGGTGTCCAAATTAAACCTAAGAATTTAACTATCCGAGCACTAACTTTCAAGTTTTAAAACCACTATTGAAAACATGTTGTCAATACATTTTCAGATAATAATTCTTATAAAAACTTTTGAAATAGAGTTTCACTCTAACTACCGGGCGATTGTACCAACAAATAAAAGAGCACTACTCTAAATCAGACCGGATAACTAAATCTTAAAATCTAAATTTCAGATTTAAGTTTGTAATGAAAAATAATATATTTCTCTCTAATATTCTTAATATAAAATCTTGAATAAAAACAAAATCAATTCATTTTAGAGATTTTTACCTATTTAATATTTGGCAAGCATAATAACGTTATTATTATATTACGTTTACAAACATCCAGTAATGTTAAATTTATTCACAGATAAATTAAATATAACATATAAAAATAAAACATAAAAAATAAAAAATAACTACAAAGAAAATAAAATCCTTACAGTACTTTGATGCTAGTTCTAATAAAAAAGAGAAGAACTCTAAAACTAAGAAAAACTAAGAAATGGAGAGAAAGTAAGAGAGAAGAAGATGATTTGAGGTGTGTTTTGGTTTGGAGAGAATTAGGGTATTTATAGGTGAGGAGAGGAAGAAAAAATGGGTGAAAAATGATTAAAAAATGGAAGAAACGCGTAGTAGGTGAATGATGATGTCAGCTAACGTCATTGATAGGTGGGGTGCGGTGGCATGCGTGGAATGGAGAAGAGGCGCACAAAAGCATGTGCGGACTGGGCGTAGATGGGCGCGGGCTCACATGGAATGAGGGAGAGGCGCACAGATGGGCACATGACTTCGGCGTGGTTTGGGCGATACGTGTGTGTTGCTCGGCATGGCTGGGCATTATGGCGCACGTTGATAGGCAACTGCGTGCGCGATTTCATCCTCTTTGACATTTTTGACCCATTTTGTCCAGTTTTTCCTACTTTTGTTACTTTTCCTCATTTAATTTATGAATATATTTGTGATGTATTGGCTCCAATATTTTTCTGAGTCTTTAAGTTCTTTTTTAAGAAAAAATACCTAAAAAACAATAAAAATACATGTGATTCCGAAAAGACATATTTATATAAAAACATGATAAAATCATATAAATATATATCTTTTTAATCAATTAAAGTGAATAAAATCATGGTAATTTTAGTGCTTTGTGAGCACTCATCAATAGGGAGAGAACACATTTAGTGTTCAAGTTTATTCACATTCATCTTAAATGAACAAACAATTTTGTCTTTTTTGGTTTGTTCGTATGACAAAAATAGGGAAAAATATTTAAACTTTAATAGAAAAATTGGAACATTAATTTAAAATTGGAACATTGATTAAAAAATCTAAAAAATGTATAGAATTAATTTGGGTCTTTGAGAATAAGTTATTTGGTTGTTTATGTTTTTATCTTTTAGTATACACATGAGTTGTTGAAATTCAAACTAAGATGGTTTCACTGAATTATAGGATAGTTTCACTATGTAAAATTTATTTATTTTTATAAGCATTATGTATTGAGGGAGAGGTTTTGTCACATGTATATGCCAATGGGGAAGATTGTAAGATTTATGAGTGTTGGCAATATTCGTAAACAAAATGTCCAAATGTAATTTTAATTTCTAAATGTTTCTTTCAATAATATTTCCAGCGAAAGAAACTATGGAGCTTCAACGATTACATTTTAGGTATATCTCTGTTCTTATGCACATTAGATTTCATATTACACATATAAATATTTTGAATTTAGACTACTTGAATGATTAAGACATGTCGAAATCAATCGAGGTGAGAATATCGATCAAGAATAAATCTACTAAAATTAAAAAGTCCCATAAATAATTTTTTATTTGAGTAGATCCATTGATGACTATGAATGTAGAGTCATTAGTGCACTTTTTTTTACTTAATATGTACTTTTTTTATTGAATAAATAGTATATTAGAGACTTAAAATATTAAAATATAAACTTTTTAGTGAAAACAGGTGAGAATATAACTTTTGGAATTTTTTGGGATTTTGTTTTGGAAGTTTTATGGATTTTTTATGCATATTTAACGTAGGACCAATTGGAAGCTGCATTGTTGATTGGCATGCAAGCATAGGATCTTACTAGACAAGCTATGCGAATGCCACACAAGCAAGGACAATGAATCATAAATTTCCATGTGTGAAGAGTGATGCAGGACCTGACACATGTTAGAACGATGTTCAATTCGAGTTCGGAGAGCGGTAAAACAACACTGCCACATGACATCATATGATTGCTCCCCAAGATCCACCAGTATTCCACGCCATCTGCATCCACAAATCGCATTCCACTGTATGTAACTAACTCAACATGCGTTGACTCAGACCGATCTCTCCTGCCACGCGTCGCACTCTGATTAGCTCAGTGAATTCTTTATGCCACATGTCATGTTGTCATTGGTTGGCATAATTGATTTTGCTTGTTTTGATCTTAATCCTTGATCTGAAGCTGATCTGATGGTCTAAATTTTGATAAGGTTTTGGAGCTAAGAAGAGAGAAAACACATAAAATATTAAACGGAGATATAATTTTGGTGGAGATTCAAGAGAAGATTAGTACTATAGTTCAAGAGATTGATTGTATTTCTTCTTCTACTATTTTCTTTATCAATTTTTATGTCTTTCTTTATGAAAAATATAAGCTTTATGAACACAATTATGTGTAGTTAATTTATTAATATAGGGATCTTATGAACCCAATTTTCACCATAGGATAATATAATATTTTATCCCAATTATAATCTTAATTTAATTATATTATTTAATTTTATTTTTATGCTATTAATTGTTTGTCCAAAAATTTATCTATAGAGGAACTTAAATAGATTTAAGAGAATTATTTAATTATTTGTGTTGATTAAATAACATACATAGTTTCTAGACAGAGATGTATGATTCTTATGTTTGTGATCCATAATTGATGAACTTAATGAGTAGTATGTAATTTAATTGATATTAGAGTGTGATTAAATTAATTACTATATGGTGTGTAGTTTACTCCAGAGAGGAATACATGGTAAGTTAGATTTAATTGATCATGTAATTAATTGATAATTACATTGGGGGGATTTTAATGATTCACATGTTTAGAAATTTGGGGGATTAAGTCTTCTTAAATATTTTTTTCATATATCTTCTTAGTCACCAAATCTGATTTAATTAATTATCGTTATTTACTTTTAATTATTTTAATTTTGCTTCCTTAAAATATAAAAACAACAAAAAATATTGATTTCATTTAAAAAAAAATTAGTTTCTAATAACATAATTTCCGTGGGAACAATATTTTTTATTATTATATTAGTTGTTGCGATATGAATACTTGCATATTCATTGCACACACTCGTGTGTGGTGATCATCCATCGAGTTATTAATGGTTGATCGATTGAACACTAAATCAATCAAAAAATGACTAAATTGATCTACTTGTCTCAAAATTAATGTATTTAATATTAGAGATCGATCGAGAATTGATTAGGTCGATTGAACTTTTTTCTTCAATTGATCGAGCATAACTTAGATTGATTGAGCGATCAGGTTTTAAACTTTAATCTCATTTTTACTATTTTGTCCCTATTACTTACTATTCTATGAATTATTTACTGGACAAAATTGTAATTGGTCTTTAACCTAGTATTAGAGTTTCAATCTTTTCTATATAAAGAACTTAATGACCCATATTTTATTCAACCACACGTGAATCAATTTTTTCTAAGCTTTCTTTCTAATTCCATTTTGTAAAAACTATTCTAGTAGGAATTTTTCATTAGTTAATTTATCATATATTTTGTGGTTGTGATTGATTGATTAACAAGCCTACAATATTTAAGTTATTATGCTTCAACATCTATTCTAAGGATGCCAGTAATTTTTTATTTAAATGATATTTTATTAAATCATCTAGTTAGGGTTTTTAGTTATTAAATCTACTCTAGGATACACATTACACTTGTGCTATTGTGCTAACTTTTCAAGTGTCAGTTGGACAGGTTCGATAACTTATGTAACTTAAATTTATTAAAACATTAGTCTTGATCCAAACATCTTGCTTGTAGAGACTATGAAAGTAAGCTAGGCCTTGTGAGTAGATTACTTGGAAGCATTACCTTGGTGGGTAGTTTGAGCCCTAGGCTTGTAATCAAACATATTTTTATAGTACGTAGTTAGATGGACCAATAGTTTTTCTCTTAGGTCATTAATGTGGCCTAGGTTGTTTTCATATAAAAATATCATGTGTCAATCTTTATTTATTTCCACTTTATTTTACATCTCTAACCATTTGTAAAATTTTAAATCGTCATATTTTTATTAATTATCTATTCATCTATTCTAGCTTTTTAAATCCTTAATTAAATAAACTTTCAGAGTTAAATTTGTAAATAATTAGTGATAAATTTTACGTAACACAATCATATTTGTTGGTGTTGGTGTGTCATGTCAAGATTGTCACCCTTGTATCTTAATCAAAAAGGATAAAAGAAACCTATTGTACCCAAAATTATGAAGAAAGGAAAGAAGGAAGAAAATGTATTTAGGATAGTTAAAATAGGAAAGAAATAAACTCAAGTTGGAAATCTTTTTTATTTTGAGATCTTTCTTTTCCAAGAAAGGAAACTAAAGGGAATGTGGAAAGAGTGAAAATAGAGAAAGGAATAAATAATCACAACTAAAAATCTTCTTGATTATGGAAACAAAATTAGAATAACGAAAGGAATAAATAATCACAGCTGCAAATCTTCTTTAATATGGAAATAAGATAAGAAGAAAGGAATAAAAAATCACAGCTGAAAATCTTGTCTTTTTTGATTGCTACTGTGAATAGGAAAGACAAAAAGAAAACAAATTTCCAACCTTAATGAACAAAACCAAAAAAAAAACAAAAATGGAAAAGATGCGACAACAAATTTAAAACCTTGATGAAAATTATGGAATTTGGGTTCAAAAAATGTGAGAACATAGGCAGTGGCTAGCTTCGCTTGTAGGAATCGAAATGAGCTTCAATTTGATATGGTTCTTCAAAAGTTATGGTTGTACAAAGTTGCAATGCCAATTTATCAATTATTTTTTGAAATTGTGAATAGCACCCCTCTTCTGTTTTTTTATTGATGAACTTGAATGAAGAAGAAAGCTAGGATTAAGATAAACACACAAAGAAAAATGCAATAAGTAAAGGCAAACCTGAGACTTGAACCTTGGCTTTGATACCAAAAATTAGTTACTAGGATCGTTCTACTTTAGATTTAGATGGAGACTGCAACCCAACACCTAGAAAGAGATATAAACCTTGGTATGAGGAAGATGCCACAATCATGGAATGGGGACTTGATCGAAAATTTAAGGTATGAATTCCACAGACAAATCTGATAAGTTCAAAATTTTCTTCAAAGAACCCAAGAGAAATTTAACTCTCACAATTTTTATCTAAAATATTATGCTTTTTATTGAATTCAAAAGGCCTCTTTATAGAGTATTACATGCCTTACACGCCCATATAAGAAAGAGTAACTAGCAAAAATAGAAAAAAAGAAATGTAAACTAAAAGAAATGTCTAGGTTCTTCCCCACTTAAGCAACACACCCAAAATGGTAAAGAATCAATCATATTTCTTTCTCTCAAAATCATGCCCAAAATAGTAAAAAATCAACCATATTTTTCTCTCCAAATCACATGCCTAAAATTAAGAAAGTGAAACTAAATTAAATGGAATATGCCTTATTTGTGTGATCTACAAATTAAAACAATCCCACATATTTCAAATTTAATCCACTAATTATTTTGAATTTCCTTGATGGATTATTCTATAATTTGCAATATGTTGACACATCTTTTATGAATATGTGAGCCTTCCTCCATAAGCTTATACAAACTTCTTGCATAAGCCAATTCAAAGCATCCTTGAATATCTTTGCCCGTGCTCTTGTAATTGAACCAAGTGGTACTTCAAGCGGGTCTACACTCAATTTGGTAGCCATATTTCCATCATGAAAAGTGTATCTAGAACACTATTTATAACTATTTTATATTTATACCTATAATGATATGAACCAAGGGGTTAGGATCTAGCTAATTTTCAGATTATATAGCAAAGCTTTATAAAACATTGATTATGACTCAAGATAAGAGTTAGATTATTGCATTTTTGTTATGATTTAAATGTTGATATTTGTGTGAAAATTGTGTTTATTTGATTATTTAATCCACAAATGTCATTTCACGGGTATTTTGTGTTTAAAGTGCAATTTCAGGTAAAATCATGATTTGGAGAAGTTAGGGACAAAGTACAATGATCGGGATTGACATGGAGGAAGATAGAGAGGTACCGTTGATATTGGGGAGACCGTTCCTTGCAACTGGAAGAACATTGATTGATGTTCAACAAGGAAAGATCATTCTATGGGTGCAAGATGAACAAGTGACGTTTGTTGTTTTTGAAGCAATGAAATTTCCAAGTGAGGTACATTCTTGTTTTCAAATTAACACTCTTGACAAGTTAATCTCAGAAACTTTTGAGGAGAGAACTCCATTGCTACCACTAGAAGCTTTCCTTGTGAAATCTGCAACAAATGAGATGGATGAAATGAGGAATGATGCTTATGAGAATGACCGAATATACAAGGACAAGATGAAGGTTTGGCATGATAAGCACATTTTGAGGCAAAACTTTGAGGTGGGACAGAAAGTGCTGCTTTATAAATCCTGTCTCAGACTTTTTCCAAGAAAACTAAAATCTCGTTGGTCAGGACCTTTTCTAGTAACCAAGGTGTTTCCTTATGGAACAATTGAGATCAGTTATGAAACAAAGGGAACTTTCAAGGTAAATGGAAAACATTTGAGGCCATATTTTGACGGAGAATTCAACAAGCAGAAAGATAACATAAAAGTCTAGCTACTGACTATAACTTAAAGCGCTTAATGGAAGGCAACCCATCAGATTTGTTTTCTTATCTTTTATCTCATTTTATTTTAGAAATTTTAAATTCTGCACTTCATTTTATGATAATTTTGAATTGCACTGTTTAGGATAGGATGTAGGCCATTTTTGGATCGATTGTGCCATTTTAAGCCTACCTTGTTATCTTTATATCACTAGTTACCTCATCGAGCCGATTTAAATATATTGTTAGCCTTATTTTTCTTTCTTTTTGCCTTCTATAACCTACCTTTTATTTAGCCAATATATATATATAATTCCTACCTTATTTGTTAAGAGCACTTAATTTTGAACACAAACTTTTCAAGAGAAATTGGAGTAAGGATGGAATAAAAAAAGAGAAAAAAAAGACATCTTCCACATATATTGGAAGAAATTGGTTGGGGGTTATGTTTAAAAAAAACAAAGAAAAGAAAAGAAAAAAAAAGATAAGATAAGAAAAAGAGAAAAAAAGGGCCTTCACACTCTAGTAAATAAAAGAGTGTTAGTAATGGATGTACTGAGGTGAAAGATCGAGGAAGAATTTTGTTTATCATTGGAAAAATGGGTTATGATCGGAAGAAACAATTTGGGTTAAATGGTGTTACTCTTTTACTTAATTGGTTGTGTTTAATCAAATAAGTGCTATTATTTGTATTTTGACACTTCCTGTTCTTTCTTAACCAAATACCTAAGCCTAACATTACAAGCCTAATAAAGTCCTATTGATTCGAAGAGGTGTATTTTTCTTCATTAGTGGAGAGAGTTTTGAAGAGTGAGCCTATGGAGTTTGAGATTTCACTTTTTTGTTTGTGGATGTTCTGCATAATATTATCTGGGCATTATGGCTATTGGTTTGTGGTTTGATGGATGTTTAAGAGTCAATAAAAAAAGTGAAATTGGCATTTGAGATTTCTTAAAACTTAGGTGACATTTAATTATTCTATATGTTGGGTGTTATTTACAATTTTTGAGACATTTGTGCAAATTATTTTTTATGTTATGTATTGTTTTAAGTTAGGATAGTTATAGGTAAGATGTTTGTGGGTGTCATCACTGGAAGCCCTCACGAGACTACAACTCGTCCTACTAGGGCCGCCTAGGGGTTTAAAGGCTTATTGCATACGCTTAATGTAATTTTGTAAATAGAATAAAATTTTTCTTTGAAGTTTCTCTTAATGTCTCCTTTGAATTTATTAAATAGATCGTTTTTCTTGCTAGAGACTAGCAAGAAGCTGGTTGGGGGTTGTTGATAAGAGCTAAATTATTGTATTTTTGTTATGATTTAAATGTTGATATTTGTGTGAAAATTGTGTTTATTTGATTATTTAATCCACAAATGTCATTTCACGGGTATTTCGTGTTTAAAGTGCAATTTTAGGTAAAATCATGATTTTGGCAAAGCAATTTCGCCGCCGGCCAAGTAAATCTCGCCGCCGGCTAAGTACATCTCGCCGCCGGCCAAATACATATTGCCGCCGGCCAAGTGCATCTCGCCGCCGGCGAGATTTAGCAGAACCAAAATCGTAAGTTTTCCAGAAATCTCGCTGCGGTGAGAATAACTTCACCGCCAGCGAGTTTCGTTCGAAAACATTTTTTTATGCTGTTTTGTTCCAAAATTGCCCTCCAAAACCCTAGATATATACATTATGATGGAGAAGGAGGGGACGGCAGAAAGCAGAGTTCAAAGGAATTTTTGGAGAAGAGAAGGAAATTTTGGAGAAACTTGAAGGATCTTCACCATTGTTGCTACCAAGCCTTCATCTTCTAGAGTTTTTCATCTCTTCTCCTTAGTTTTTATATTCTACAGTTTATTGATATTTGTTATTCATGGCTTCAATTGAAATAATGGTTGTTCTTATTTCCGTTATGAACTAATTCGTTTTTGCTAAGGCTATGATGTAGTTGAATCATGAAAATCTGATTTCTTTTGTTATGGTTATATGAATTCATTGTTTTCAAGTCGAGTATTTATTTCCATGCTTAATGCTTTTAAATTTCTGATCAAGATTTAGATGATTTGTTGCATTATATTGAGACCGAGAGGAGATGTGTAATGAATGCTTCTTGTGATAAATACCGTATGTTGAATGCGAGTTTGACACCTAATGCATGATGTATGTGGTTATTCCAGAAATTCCATAAATCGTAATGTGCTTATTTGTGATTAAATCTTCATAGAAATATAGTCGGTTTTCATAGATAAGTAATTCTAATATAACTTGAGAAAGAGTATTAGATAAGTTTGGGTTTTTCAACCATCACTTCTAACTTTGATTTTCATATAACATAACTTGAAATCGTATTGAATTGATTTAGCAAAATCAAATGCTTTAGTATTTTTAATCATTTGTGAACAACATTAAATTTTGTTATTTGCTTTAGTTTTATGTTAATTTTCTTTTAGAACAATTTCAACAATTCGGTTTTCAAATAAAATTAGGGTTAGTCAATTTCGGTACTTAGTAACGCCATTCCTTGTGGGTTCGATATTCGTACTTTTGTACACTTTATTACTTGAACGATTCGTACACTTGCGAAAATACGCATCAAGTTTTTGGCGCCATTTCCGGGGAATGGTTTGATTTTATTAATATCGATACTACCTAATCTTAGTTTTAATTTGAAGTTAATTTTCTTTATCATTGTTTCATTTTTAATTTTGTTTAATTTGCTCTTTTATTTCATTTATCATAAAAAAAGGTAACTTTGTGTTGTTTTTGTGCTAGTTAATTTTCTGGTTGTAGGATTGTTGTATGAGACGTACAAGAAGCCTTAACCAATTTCCATTTGACCCAGAGATTGATAGAACATTTAGGCGTCTAAACCGAGAGAGAAGGCGTTCCACTTCACCTCCTAATAGACAATCAACTATGGATCCACTATTTGTTGAAGGAGGTGGAAATCATAGAGCTTTGAGGGATTATGCTGTGCCTAATGTTGCTGGAACTACTTCGGGTATAAGGAGGCCGACTGTTCAAGCAAATAACTTTGAGATAAAACCATCCTTTATCCAAATGGTTCAATCAAATCAGTTTGGGGGAATGTTAAAGAATGATCCAAATGCACATATTGCTTACTTTCTGGAGGTGTGTGATCTTTACAAGATAAATGGTGTGTCTGAAGATGCTATAAGATTGAGGGTTTTTCCTTTTTCAGTTCGGGATAAAGCCAAGGAGTGGCTAAATTCATTACCACCGGGATCAATTACAACATGGAATGAGTTGGTTCAGAAATTCTTGTCTAAGTTCTTTCCTCCTGCTAAGACGGCAAAATTAAGGAATGAAATCACATCTTTTACACAGTATGAACAAGAATCATTGTATGAAGCTTGGGAAAGATTCAAAGAAATGTTGAGGAAGTGCCCACATCATGGTATACCAATTTGGCTGCAAGTCTCTACATTTTATAATGGGTTGGTTTCAAACTATCGTGCAATGATTGATCTTTGCAGTGGAGGGTCTTTAATGGGAAAAACACCGGAGGATGCTCATGAGTTATTAGAGATCATGGCAGAAAACAATAATCAGTGGCATTCAGAGCGGGTAATTGCAAAAAGACCAGCAGCAGTGCATGACATTGATTCAGTGAATGCTTTGTCGGCTCAAGTTGCTGCTCTTTCAAGAAATATGGATTCTTTGTCATCCAAATTTGAATCCAAACCAACTGTACAATGTGATTTATGTGGTGGAAATCATGCTAGTATTGTGTGCCAAGCTGGAAATCCATTTGCTTCACCAAATGCTGAGCAAGCAAATTATGTTTCAAATTTCCAAAAACCTCAAAATAACCCATATTCAAACACCTACAATCCAGGTTGGGAAATAACCAAGGGGGATTCAAACCGTCATCATCTTCCTACCAACCCCAAGGGAAGAAACAAACAGATTTGGAAGGAATTTTGGGAAAGTTCATTGAGGAGACAAGAACAAATTTCAGAAATCAAGAGGAAATAAACAGGGACATCCAAAACCAACTAGGGCAGCTTTCAAAGCAGATTGTAGAAAGGTCTCAAGGATAATTGCCTAGTGACACAATAAATCCCAAAGAGCATGTAAAGTCTATCACATTGAGAAGCGATAAAGAACTTGAATGGCAGGGGAAATCAGAGAAAATGATGGAAAAATCTAAAGAAAAGCCATCAACATCCCAAGATGTTCAACCTTCCCCAAATGCGAAATATGAGCCTCCTATCCCATATCCTCAAAGATTGAATAAGAAAAGGCTTGATAATCAATTTGATAAATTTTTGGATATTTTTAAGAAATTGCATATTAACATTCCTTTTGCAGAGATGTTGGAACAAATGCCCAAGTATGCAAAATTCAATCTCTCTACAATTAGCGGATCGATCGGTGAAATATCCTCGAGGGGTAATTGAGGATGTTTTAATTAAAGTTGACAAATTTATTTTCCCTATAGATTTCGTGGTGCTTGACATGGAGGAAGATAGAGAGGTACTGTTGATATTGGGGAGACCGTTCCTTGCAACTGGAAGAACATTGATTGATGTTCAGCAAGGAAAGCTCATTCTATGGGTGCAAGATGAACAAGTGACTTTTGATGTTTTTGAAGCAATGAAATTTCCAAGTGAGGTACATTCTTGTTTTCAAATTAACACTCTTAACAAGTTAATCTCGGAAACTTTTGAGGAGAGAACTCCATTGCTACCACTAGAAGCTTGCCTTGTGAAATCTGCAACAAATGAGATGGATGAAATGAGGAATGATGCTTATGAGAATGACCGAATATACAAGGACAAGATGAAGGTTTGGCATGATAAGCACATTTTGAGGCAAAACTTTGAGGTGGGACAGAAAGTGCTGCTTTAGAAATCCCGTCTCAGACTTTTTCCAAGAAAACTAAAATCTCGTTGGTCAGGACCTTTTCTAGTAACCAAGGTGTTTCCTTATGGAACAATTGAGATCAGTCATGAAACAAAGGGAACTTTCAAGGTAAATGGACAACAGTTGAGGCCATATTTTGACAGAGAATTCAACAAGCAGAAAGATAACATAAAAGTCTAGCTAATGACTATAACTTAAAGCGCTTAATGGGAGGCTTCCCATCAGATTTGTTTTCTCATCTTTTATCTCATTTTATTTTAGTAATTTTAAATTTTAAATTTTAGCTTAAATTTTAAGTTTTGGTAAATTATTAGTTAGATTTTAAATTCTACACTTCATTTTATGATAATTTTATTTTTAATTAAATTTGCTTATTTTATTTGTCTTGTAGGTAAAAAAAATGCAAATGTGATTGATTTTATTTTGTTGTTAACCCCTTGATTTAACAAATTACTGTGACTGTGATGGTGCACCTAACTCTTTTTCGACGATAGCCATTTGCAATTTTTCTTTCTTACATTGAGGACAATATAAGGTTTTGGTTGGGGGCGCGGTAAACGGTAAATCTTTTCTTCGTTTCATTTTTAGTAGTTTTGTTTGTGTATTTATTTGTGTTTAATTTTGATATTCCATTTATTTTTCTACATTTTGATTAAATTTCTTTTATTTCTTTATTGTCTTATTTTTATTTTTTATTTGTTCTCATTTACATTTTACTTGTTTTAATCTGCATGTTGATGATAATAATGTGATTGTGATAACAAGTAGCTTTTAGAAGACATTAAATTTTGCTTCGGTTTAAAGATAATTTAAAATGTTGATTTTACCAAGTTGGCAACTCTTTTGGTATGTAGTATGATTTGGTTGATTTGTCTAAATGCTTAGAGAAGTCTTATGTGTGAATTTCTCATGGACATTTTTGTGATCTCAACAAACTCTAGAACTCATTTGAAAACCTCTTGAGGCGAAATAATTTGGAATTGCACTGTTTAGGATATGATGTAGGCCATTTTTGGTGTGATTGTGCCATTTTAAGCCTACCTTGTTATCTTTATATCACTAGTTACCTCCTTGAGACATTTGTGCAAATTAATTGTTGTGTGATTTTATTGTTTTGAGTTAGAATAGTTATAGGTAAGATGTTTGTGGGTATGATCACTGGAACCCTCACGAGACTACAACTCATCCTACTAGGGCTGCCTAGGGGTTTAAAGGCTTACTGCATATGCTTAATGTAATTTTGTAAATAGAATAAATGTTCTTTGAATTTTTCTCTTAATGTCTCCTTTGAATTTATTAAATAGATCGCTTTTCTTGCTAGAGACTAGCAAGAAGCTGGTTGGGGGTTGTTGATAAGAGTCAAATTATTGCATTTTTGTTATGATTTAAATGTTGATATTTGTGTGAAAATTGTGTTTATTTGATTATTTAATCCACAAATGTCATTTCACGGGTATTTCGTGTTTAAAGTGCCATTTCAGGTAAAATCATGATTTTGGAGAAGTTTGGGACAAAGTACAATGATCGGGATTGAGTGAAAATAAAAAGAAAACCAAGTTTCAAAATTTAGAAATCCCGCCGCCGACGAGAATATTATTGCCGCCGGCGAAAATAGCACGACGAAATTCTTTGCGAGAGCACGGATTTTGGAAAATTCATCTCGCCGCCGGCCAACATAATCTCTCCGCCGGTCAAGTTCATATCACCTTCGGCCACATTCATCTCGCCATCGGCGAGAATCAACGGAACAAAAATCATAACTTTTCCAGAAATCTCACTGCGGCGAGAATAATGTCACCGCTGGCAAATTTCGTCCGAAAACACAATTTTTATGTTGTTTGTTCCAAAATTGCCCCCAAAACCATAGATCTATATATACAATATGATGGAGAAAGAGGACACGGCAGAGAGAGCAGATCTAAGTCATTTTTGGAGGAGAAAAGACAAATTTTGGAGAGAAAGGTTAGAGATGCTTGAAGGATCATCACCATTGTTACTACCAAGTCTTCATCTTCAAGAGTTTTTCATCTATTCTCCTTAGCTTTTATTTTTTGCATTTTATTTAGATTTGTTATTCATGGATTCAATTGGAATAATGTTTGTTCTTATTTCCGTTATGAACTAATTTATTTTTGCTAAGGCTATGATGTAGTTAAATCAAGAAAATCTGATTTCTTGTGTTATCGTTATATGAATTCATTGTTTTCAAGTTGAGTATTTATTTCCATGCTTAATGCTTTTAAATTTCTAGCCAAGATTTAGATGATTTGTTGCATTATATTGAGACTGAGAGGAGATGTGTAATGAATGCATCTTGTGATAAATACCATATGTTGAATGCGAGTGTGAGACCTAATGCATGATGTATGTGGTTATTCTAGAAATTCCATAAATCGTAATGACTTGAAATCAAATTGAATTTATTTAGCGAAATCAAATGCCTTAACGTTTTTAATCATTTGTGAACAACATTTAATTGTGTTATTTGTGTTTATTTTTAATTAAATTTGCTTCTTAAAAAATTTCAACAATTCGGTTTCAAATAAAATTAGGATTAGTCAATTTCGATACTTAGTAATGCCATTCCTTGTGGGTTCGATATCCGTACTTTTGTACACTTTATTACTTGAATGATTCATACACTTGCGAAAATACGCATCAATCTCCATTATTACTTATACCTATTTCAGAGAAAACTAACTTAGATGGTGCTAGGAAGGCTAAAACGGTGAAGAATCTCCATGAACGCATTCATGAGAAAATTGAGAATAGGAACAAGAATTATGCTTGCAAGGCCAACAAAGGTTGGCGAAGAGTAATTTTTGATCCTAGTAATTGGATTTGGGTGCATTTGAGGAAGGAACGGGTTTTGAAAAAAAGACTGTCAAAGTTGCAACCTCGGGGAGATGGACCTTTTTAAATGATCCTGCGAATTATGAACAATGCCTACAAAATGGATCTTCTTGGTGGGTATAATGTCAATAGCACTTTTAATGCTTCTGATCTTTCTTATTTTGATTATGCAAGTGACGATTCAAGGACGAATCCTCTTGAAGAGAGGGGATTTATGAGAATCATAGTGGCATACAAATTCCAAAATGTTTTTGTCCTTTAGATTAGAGTCTTTCGTTTTCTTTCAAATTTGTTTTCATTGTTTTCGTAATTGGATTTTCTTTCATAGTTTTCTTCAAAAAAATTGTATCTTTTTCTTGTTCTTTATTTATGTATTCTATATATCTTTGTTCTTAAAAAAAAAGAGGGTTGTTGTTCATAGTGTCAATAAACAAATTTGATAAATTGAAGTTGCAAATTTAAAAGGCCATAAACTTTGACTCGGGTAACAAAATGATTATTATAATATATTAAATCGAAGCTTGTTTGGATTCCTACAATAAAGTTTGGGATTATTCGCTGTTTTTACAATTTTCTAGTCCAAATTCCACTGTTTACACCATTAATCGAGGGTTTAAAAATTTGTCGCACCTTTCTGTGTTGTTTTCGGTTATTGTTTATTTGGGTTGCAAAATTTTTTTTGTGAATTTTCTATTCACAACAATAGAAAAATCAGTAAAATAAAACAAAAAAAGAATAAAGAAAGAAAAAAAGAGAGAAGAAGAAGAGGAGAACAAAGTAATAGATTGTTCGTGAATCTAATTCTTGTTTTCTTGTTGAGTTTTCTTATTCTTGTTGAAATTGGTTTTCATTTATTTTGTTCTTGCTGCCCAAGAGCCTTTATTTAGAATCTTCTTTGGTTAAGATTATTTCTTGAGAGTCCTCCTTGGTTAAGAATCCTTCTTTAGAGTCATTTTTGCTCAAGAGTCTTTCTTAGGAGTCCTCTTTGGGTCAAGAGTCTTTATTCAGAGTCTTCTTTGGACTTTCTTTCTTTAGAGTCCTTTTTGGACTTTCCTTATGTCATACTTTGCTTCTAAGCTTTTAGAATTCTGAATTTTGAGATTGTCACCAATAAAATGGTTACTTCTTATGATTAATTGGATTCTTTGATTGTTTTAGAGCACAAAGGAGGTTGGCATGATCTTTAAGTGGTAAAAAGAGCAACAATAGTGTAAAAAAAGAGAGAGGCCAAAATAGTATAAAATAAGAATACACAATAAGAGCTTTAAAATTATATCAAAATAATATGAATTGTTTAGGGAATAGGTTTGTTGCTAACGAGTATCACATAGATGTTTAAATTACAAATATTCAAAACTATAATTATTTATAAAACATTCAACAATATTTTTTAAAAATAAGTGTAATTAATTAGGCATATGATGGAGATAATTATAGCAATATCAAAGCTATTTAATCAAAACTGAACATATATTAATATTATATTTATATATATGTATAATTACATTAAAAAGATCAACTTTTAAAATTGAAGTACACAATACTTTGAATAATTAGATAGAGTTTTGTTTATTCTTACATGTATATTTTTATTTTACTTTAAAATATATGCTAAATAGCTAAAGAATTAAAATTAATATAAATATTTAAAATGATGTAGTAGAACAAGAATTATGTTAACATTTTAATTTTTTAAAAGCTAAATATATTTTTAAATAAATACCAAAAATAAAAAAAGTGATTAAACCGTGTGAAAACTACTATCAACTTATAATCTACGGTTATTATCAAAATATACTTAAAATCAATGCAAACGATTATGATTATAATAACCATCATTATCACTCAATGCCCCTATGTAACCTTTACTCTCCAAACTTCTCTAATCCGCTTTCTTAAAAGAAGATGAAAGCTAAATAGGTCTTTCGTTTTGACCCTCAACTAGCTCACGACTTCTCAAGGAAGTCAATGTGATGAATGTGAGACTGATTGCTTAACTAATTTGAATGTTGTACGATTAGATTAGAAAGTGATTTATAAATATAGATATAGAGAACAATAAGAACATCATAATAATGTTTAACGTGATTCATCAATCAATTTGATGGTCTAATCCATAACGCAAGAACTTGTAACTTCCTTTATAAACAAAGTATAATGGTTACAATTTTACAAGAAAATGAAACTTTCCTCACTCACTGTCTGAAAATGGATTAATGAAGAAACTCTTTTCTTTCTCTCATGTCAACAAACAAAGAAAACCTATTTGTTATATGTATAACTCTCACACATCAAACTCACTTATAATATGCCTTTATATTACTACCCTACCAAAAACACTTGTACCCTTAATGTAAATACACTTATACCCTTAAGTCCTTTTTCCTCTAGTTCCTATTCTTTTCTAATTCTGTTACACAATTTGTGAGTACAACTAGCTTCATTTATACTTCCATCAGCCATTGGGGAGCTGGTATAATGTCATAGAATATGCATTCTTGCATTTCACTACTTGAGTTATTACTTTATTGTAATGTACCACGTTGCCTAGATAGATAGTGACTTTCTTCCACTGTGTATTGTTGTACCTTAGATAATTTGGAGCCAATTATCTCACAAAATCTCCACCTTTGGTGACCAATGAACTTCCTACAATTTGTGGGTCATTCACCTTGTTGTTTTAGGAGCCAACAAGATTATCCACTCTAGTTAAGTCTTTACACACTTGAAACTTAGTAGTAATGACTATTTTTATTAACATGTTTGTTGGACTCACACTTGCATGTACCTTGTCCACATATATTAAACCTCTTTTAACGACATCCCTCACAAAATGAAACTTAAAATCAACATATTTTGTCATTTCACTATGTTGAGGATTTTTTATCAGATGAATAAAGCTCTAATTGTCACAACAAACAATGACACACCCTTGTTTATAGGCATGAAGAGTGCAAAATAGACCCAATAAAAACATTTTTGAAACAAAACTATCATGCTTTTAGTTAATTTGAGGTAATTAATTGAGCCTATGTATTAATATTGTTTGTTTAATGTCTTAAACATGTTCAATGATTATTGTAAAAGTTAGATCTATTCATAGTTTATGTTTCATGATTGGATGTTGAAATAGAGATGAAACCAAATTTGGCGTCTAGGACTTACATTGGAGAATATCTTGTAAGATTATTGAGTCAATATCATTTTATTCTGAATGATAGTCTTTCTTCTACTCTTTTAAATACTTTTTTCTATAAGTTTAATTTGTTAGATGATCTCTATTGGTTTTGCATTGAATATTAAAATTTTAAACATCTAATGAAGTATCATTCACTTATTTTCATTATTTGATTAAATGATTTGAGTAATAATTAAAAGTGTATGCCTATCCTTATTTCATGCTTGACTTCTAGTAAAAAATGGTATATATGGGCTTCCCTTCGAAGAAAAGAAGAAGATATATTAGCCATTTACCATAATACATACATATACATGGGTCCGTTCTCTTAAAAAGAAAGAAAAATAATATAACTAAATATTATGACTCTAAAATCTTGAAATCAGTGATATAGTTGTAGCAAAATTGTAAGAATAACCCCTTGAAGTCAAATATATTTTCTTTCTTCTATAGGAACCTATTTGATATTTTATGCTTAATAATTTTGATTAAAATATGATTTGAGTAATATGATATCTTCTTAATCCTAGCATTTGATTCCTTTCATAATAATTATGCTATGCACATTTTAAGCCTTTCTTGTTTATAAACATATGTGAACCTATTTACTTTCTTCTTTATATAACTTCTATTTGCATATACTTTGTTGAGTGTTTGAACCCATAGGATCAGTATGATATTAATATAAGAGCATATCTTATCAGTATTGTTTAACTGATTTACACAATAAACCTTGATCCTTTGAGATGTTAGATTCACTTATGCTTGAGATTTTAATTATGAACTAAAAATAAACTAAAACATGAAAAATTTTGTTGATTTAAGCTTATAGTTTTATTTTTTTGTTTTGTTACTTGTATTATTAATTTTTTTATTTTTAGTTCTGGTTGAAGACTAACAAAAATGTAGGTTTGGGGTATTTGATGAATACTACTTTAACATATTATTTGCTATATTTTTAAGTATTTATTTTACTTTTTATCTTATTTTAAAGGATATTTTTTTGTGTTTTGTAGGTTAAAATGCTTTCAAAAGAATAATGGGCAAACACGAACAAAAAGAGAGAAAATAGGGTAATTAATGTTTGCATGTTTCAAGATTAAATTTATGTGTTCTACGTTTTTCAATATCATGAAATCATATCTTATTCTACGGATTGGATATTTCACTCTTGCCTATGGAGAATAGCCTTCTTTCTTTAGGTATTTCATAGCTCCTTTTTGCTCACTTCTTGGATCATGTTTATATTATTATTGAACTCATGTTCTGTGTATGCATAAGCTGCTTATTTGAAGTAATTATTTTTTTATCGTGTCATGAAAGTAGGTTATTAGGTTTTGCTTCATGTGGTAGTAACAATAGCAATGGTCTATGCACAAATTTTATATTTATAAATAACTTACAAGTGCATGAGTGACTTACTATTATGATGCACAAATTTTATATTTATAAATAACTTACAAGTGCATGAGTGACTTATAATAAGAGATAATTATACTCTCAATCTCGTTCTCAAGAGAAATTGTGTGGTTTTAAATAATTATTTAATTTTCTTAAAAACTTAAACGAATATAAAAATAAAACCTAACATTCTATCATAATTGATGAGTTTTGAAAATCCTAAACTAATAAAAATTAATTAAAATAACTAAATATAGATTTGACTTAAATATATTCAAGACAAATATATAATTTATAATCATTAGAAAATTAATGAGAATATTTAGCTAGTTAACCATTCTTGTTTAGAAATATTTATGTTAATTAAAATATACATTCATATTATTGATTTTTCCTTTTAAATATGATAAATGACTTTTGTCGTGATCATTTTTCTTTAGTAACAAAAAAATTAATGCTTTCAGTCAAGATTATTAACTAATTGATTAATTATGCTTAATGTTTAATGAATTAACAAATCGTTTAATTCAATGCCTGTGGTTGAATCACCAATTTAAACTCCTATTCAAACTATCCAAATTAGATCTAGATGATATGTCTAAAACCTAATGCTCATATTTTAAATTTATCATGAATAATAAATGGTTAATAAATTACTTATAGATAAATTTTATAACAAATATTGAATAAAGAAATAATCTTAATTTATTTAATATTAAAAATATTCCCCTAAATAATCTATACAAAGATGGCAACAAAATTAAATTTCTATTATAATAATCAGTTAGACATACTTAAAATAAATTCTATAATCAATGGACTAAATTCAGTATTCATTCAAGAAATACAAAAAACATTAATATGAAAATAAATTAATACAAATCAAATCTTAATATCAACAATAGATAGATGATGTATTTTGTTTCAAAGTGATCTTCAATTTTCAGTAATCTTTGTTTTTCTTGGTATGAAAAAAATTCCATAATGTTGTCTCTTATATATTCTTATCTAATCTAAATTATATATAAAAATAAAATTATAACTAAGAACTAATAAAAAATGACCTACTATTGTTTCTGAAAAGCTATATAAAACCTAGAGATTATATGTTAATTTGGAGGAACATATGTTTAAGTATATAAACTATTATCGTTGGAAGGTAACATCAATTTAGGTATATCATAACTTTACATGGTTGTTTTCATCTTTGGTGACGGCGATCAATAATACTCCACCTTGTCTTTCTAATTAATGTTCCATTAACTACTATGAATGGTCTCATATACTTTAATAAACCATTGATGCAAGCTCATATGTCCATGCACTCATATCAGAAGTTTGAATTTTCATCTGTTTTGATTTCAATGTAAGTATTGTGGTTTTATTTTTTCCAACTTCTAAAAGAATCCTAGTATTTTTCTATGTGAACATTTTGGATCACCCCTTACATTTGTTTTTTGCCATGATTGTCCTTTTGTAGGATATTTACACATGTTTTTTAATGGATGTCACTAATTATGTCTTTAGGCCTATGTTATGTTCTTGTATCTTTGAAAACATCCTTAATATTATTTGTTACATATTTATAAGTATCATACTTTCCTTATTGATCATGGAATATTTTTCACATGAATGTTCATCATTATACATTGATACCTTGAAAGCATTTGATTCTCCAATTTTATTGGCCCTAAGTTTCCATTTGCATTTTTCATCTTTGTACTTCATTCATATGGTTTTCTTGTTAGAGTTGGCAATTCAGTTGCATATTCTAAATATGATACCAAGCTAGTCTCATCTTGTTGTGGTTGTTGTATTTCATTTATTATATGCATGCATCTTGTTATACTTATCATTTGGTTTTCCAACATTGGTGTTAGATGAAGAATTTCATATTTCTATCATCCTCAATTTTATAGCAATATGAACACTTATAGTCTTCATCTTCATGCTTAGTATTGTACAAAAAACTTTCTTCAACTCTAATATAATGACATATATTATAATGCATATTCTTTGTTGAAATCTCATTTACATATGTACTACTTTCATTTTTAAAAATTCATTTTTCATTATGCATGAAAAATGTTTCAAACTTTCAATGATATATTATTATACATAGAATGAAAATTATTGCCTGATAATTTATTTTGAAGTATATAATATACCACTAATTAGGAAATCATGATTTCCTAAAATTCATGTCATACATTATTAATGAACCAATAAATTTAGGTTAATAGTTTATATGTTAATTACTTATAAATAATTATTGTTTTATACAAACATATATAATATATTATATCTGATTTTTTAATGTATGTAACATGTTACATATGTAATTGGTTATGTTGTAGATTTTGCTTTAAAACTTTCATTGTAGCCTAATTTTAGTAATTTGTGATGAATAAATCATGTTTAATTTCTAGATAACAGTTTGCTTTTATATGTATATTTTTAAATGTAATGTGTTATGTAGAATGTTGCATCTTTTTTCTTCGAAACATGTAATTGGTTACATTTATATATTATTACATTTATTTATTATTATTATTTTTTACAATGAACAACATGTACTTAAAGTTTCAAAATATAATTCATTTGAAAATATTATATTATAGAGCATGATGTCAATGAGAATGAGGATTTTGATTTAAGCCTTAATTCAATAATATCTAAGTTTTATTGCCCTTTATACTCACTTTGTTTTGTAATTCAAGTTTTGAATGCATGATTATCATTATTTTTCTTAATAATTTAAGCAGTCAAACATATATATTTCATATTTGCATCATTTTTAAGCACTATATATATATCGTTCATGAGTCATCTATTGTAATTAGATATTCTTACTTGTATTTGTTGGTGTGAACTATGTTTCCATGTATCGTACTCTACTTCTTTTCTGGTATTTGAGTTCGTTCAAATTGAATGTCGTGAAACTCAATCTTGTTCTTCAAATTTCTAAAAAAGCTATTAATTGTTGTCCAAAACTCTTCGATTTGAGTTAGTTCAAATCTATTTCTAAAAAACTTATCTTCTTTTTGTCATTTGGTTTCTCAAAGTTTATGAAAAAACTGTTTAAATCGTCTGGTTTGTGTCCAAGAGAATTTTTTTATCTGTAGTTTCGATTTATTAAATTGTTGAAGATGGGTGGATATTTCTCAATGATTTTTGATTAAGGCAAAGGGTTCTTAATATCATCGATTAGAGATGGCACTGGGGTTTCATGCTACGATTAGTGGTGATCGTAAGATATTCTTTAGTTCGTTAATGAGGTAGAAATATGCGTTAGGGTATTTTGGTAATTTTGTTTAGTTAAATAAGCCAAAATGCACAATTTTGGTGTGTTAGTTTGCTAGTTTAGAAAATTATTTAAAATTACAATATTAAAACTATATAAGCAAAAAACTAAAAAGTGTGCTTCCTCCCGCAAAATTGCAGAAAACAATTGACTACTAACTAGTCAAAATCACACATCAAACGTGTTATTAGGTCATAGAAAATCCAATTAACAATAAAAAATAGGTTTCATTTTTATTAAATAAAAAGTACATATTTTATATTTTATCCAATTAACACATTAGTAGTCTTCCATTTTAATTAAAGGTGCAACAATGGTCCAATTTAAAAAAAAACCTAATTTACAAAAGCACCATTTTATTTTTATGAAAATATTTATTATTTTTATGTTATTCTCTCTTTTTTTGTTCTATTTCGTTACAAAAACAATAATATACATCCTAGCAGCCACATCCACCTCCATTATCTTATTTGTTATACCCCTAGCATCACCCAATTCTTCGATCACCAACTACTTTTCACTGTTTGTTGCAAAAAAATCTAAAACTATAATTTTCCAATCACTAACTCATTTAAAGTATCATCTCTATAATGTATGTGACGATTGTGAGCTTATTCCCTTCGATTTTCTTATCACCTTATCTTTTTTCAACCACCACATATTTGATCAAATATACTTTCACCTTAAATTTGATTGAATATAAAGTCATCGAAAAAGATAAAAGGATCGATGAGATCAAAGGGAATGAGTAGTGATAGTAGTAGTTATGTGAAGAGATTGATACTACAAGTGAATTAGCTCTGTAAAAAATATAGTTTTAGATTGTTTCACAACAACTAGTGAAGAAATAAAGTGATATCAAGGATATGACGAAGATAATAACGGAGGTTGATAGTAATTATTATGGTGGTATAAGATATTTTCAAATTGAAATAGACAAAAATAAATAAATAAATATTTTCATAAAAATAAAATTACTTTTATAAATAAGATTTTTTTCAAAATTTGACTATTGTTGTACTTTTGTTAAATGTTGCTATACTTTTGTTAAATGAGGGATTATTAATATATTAACTTAATAATTTATTAAAGGGTATCGAGGTCTCTAGGTCTAGAAACATACAATTTAGTCGTAACTTGTAGAATAAGTTAAATTAATACTATAATTAATTTTTTGTATAAAACAAGGAATATTTTTATCAAATAAACTAAAATCATAGATGTGGGGAATATGTGGCGTATACATGGCCATTATGTGGCAAATTTGTAGGGGTAATTTTATCTTTTTGATATTTAAAAAAGAAGAAAAAGGAAAATTGAAACCCTCGTCAAACCCCTCTCACGCTAGCCCTCTTCCTTGTTGAAACTAGCTATCAACCTCGTCCACATCGAACCTAACGAACACTAGACACTATTAAACACCAGCAAATCAAATTATCGAGTCCCATTTCCAAGCTTAGCTCAACAAAAGAAAGGGGAAAAAATTAGTTAGGTGGAATGGAATCCCCTTTCTTTGATATTGAGGATAGTCAAAATGTTGAAGATGAGGTTAGACCACAAGAGTTCTATTTGAGGTTGATTGAGGGTTAATGACCAAAGTATAGTTAGATTGTACATGTTTTTTTATTACAATATATTTAGATGTTTTGAAAGATATGTGTGAACGAATATTTTTAGCAATGGTGTATCGTGGGTCATTAAAGAGAGAATTTATTTAGCAATAAAGAATGTTTTTCAATTTGTGGGCCCTAATTTGAAATAATTATGAATTATTATATGTGATTTGTTTGGGGGCTGTTGTAAGACTTAAGAACATTTTAGAGAGTAGAGAAAAGTTATTTGTCCTTATCTGGTTAGTGATTTTATGATCAATTGAAAAATGAGTGTGTTGATAATGCATATACTTTTGATAATTCGTAGTTGAGAAGATCAATAAGCAAATTAAGCTATGAACTAATTTTAAAATTACAACAATACTATGCATCAAAAAAATTTCATTTAGTCACATAATCTCATTACATATGTGTCTAATTTTAATAGCCAATTATATTTTGACAACTGATTTAATAGCCAATTCATTTTTCTCACTTTCTAAAAAAGTTTAAATATCCTTATAAAAATCATATTTCCAAATAAATTGCACATTAAATAAATATTTAAGATCCATGTCATTTAATAGAACGATCTGACTCTAAAATCATTATAAAATTGATTTTAGATTTCTAGAATTTAAGTTATCTTAAATAATATTTTTAATATTGCCTGCTTGAATATGTATTGTTGACTTAAATATATAATGTGATGCACATTTTCTTATGTTATAAAATCATTATTACAAGATTATTAGAAATTCAATATTTTACCATGAAATTTTTTGTTGGTGGTTATTTCAAGAAGAAAGATGGACAACACATACACAAGAAATGTAATGTAGACAATGAAAACCTTGTGTATTTTAGGGGTAGGAACTTGTATTATGATTTCTATAATGTTAAAAAAAATGAGCTATAAAAAGTTTATAGAATTCTCAATTGGTTTCTTTTATAATGGTAGGAACTTGTATTATGATTTCTATAATCTTGATAGGATTACATAAAACAATAGGAGATGAAACTACTATAATTCTAATCTAGTACTTACCATGAAACTACTATAATTCTAATCTAGTACTTACCATGAAACTACTATAATTCTAATCTAGTACTTACCAATAAATCCTATCAAGATGATTAACATTTATGTTATTGAGGAAAAGGAGGTTATTGATGAACTTGGGGTGAAAATGAAAATTTAATTAATATAGATGTTGGTGAAGATATGCTTAAAGATATTGGAAGTGTCAATAATTGGGGTGTTGAAAGTGTTTTACCTAATGTACAAGAAATGACACAATCTGTAAGAATTGTATATGATGGTGAAAAAAGTGATGTAGAATTGAACACTATGTCAAAGTCTACCAAACTATGGTTTAAGGAGGACATTAATATGCAAACTATTGAGTTTAAAGTGAGCATGTTATTTTCTAGTATTGGTGTGATAAGATATGCTATGAAAATATATGAGATAAGACATGGTAGGATGACTACTGTAAAACTTAAAGGTGTCATCTTTTTATTATGAAGGAGTGATACAATGAAACTTAGCACAAATGTAATAGGAACTACAAAATAGAAATAGCTAGTAGTTCTTTTATGGTAATGAAAAATTTGCAATTTTTCAAAGATCGTCTTGGTATGCATAAGAGGAAAATAGCCAGTTATGTTAAGAAAAAAAATCATATTGTCATGTTAAAATTACTAAACATCAAGTATGAAAGTCTCTTCAATTAACTAAAAAGATATTGCATGCTAGTTATGAAGATCAATATAAAATGTTAAAGAATTACCTAAGTGAACTAAAGTAAATAAATCCAAATACCACAACAGATCTACTAACTATAATGGATAATAGAGTTGAAAGGTAAATTCTAAATTATTACATTATCTTTTGTTTAATGGAATTAGTCTTTTATTAAATTGGGATATAAAGTATTTTACTAAATTCATTTTGATTTTGTAAATAGGTTTAAGACCATATACATGTGTTAGAGATCTGTCAAAGAAGGATTTATAAGAGGTTGTATGAGATTTTTAGGGTTTGATGGTTTCTTTCTAACATGTATTGATTCTGGTCAACTCTTACATTGTTGTTCAAGTTACAAACAATGACATATCTAGTATCTTTTGCAATAATTGGAGAGTGTAAGGAGTCTTACGGTGGTTTTTGGAATTAGTGATCAATGATTTGGATACTTAGAAAGAATAAGGATGGACATTTATGTCAGAGAAGCATCTAGGATTAATTGCAGTTGTGAAGAAATTGACACCTTTAGTGGAATACAGACATTGCATGTGATATATCTTCCAAAATTTGACAAAGAATGTAAAGGTTGATAAAAATGTGAAAATTGCGCAATACTATTAGAGTTATACTTGACTACAAAAATAACACAAGTCAATAGGGTATTCAATCAATTAAAGGGAAAGGATCTTAAGACATATGTGTGGCGTAAGGGTAAATCTACAAGTACCTGGAGCATGGCACACTACAAGTAATCATTTACTTATAATTCTTTATTTCGGATGATATTAATACAATATTAATATTCAATAGTTCTAATGTTTTATTTTTTTTATTTGGTTTTAATGAGAGTATGTGTAACAATCACAACAATCATTGTGAAAGCTTCAATAAGGTTTTGAAGAAGGCAAGATCTCAATCTCTATTATCCTTGTTAAAAACAATTTGGTAATATCTTAAGGATAGATTTGTAAGAAAGAAATGAGAGGTTTCAAACTGTCCACGTAACATAGGAGATCAAATTCTTAAAATATATAGGGATAACTTAAATGAATGTATGAAGTGACAAGCTATCCATGTTGGAGCAAATTTGTTTAAGGTCACAGTGGGCAATAATGAAAGGTTATCGATGGACCTTAATGGTAGAAATTGTACATATAGGCCATAGAAAATTAGTGGCATTCCATGTTGTCATGCCATGAGTTGCATTGTACATCAAAATGAAAATCCAATGGACCATGTACATCGATTGTTAAAGAGACTAGATTTTGAACTAATCAATATGCCAATTATCTACACTATTCCCAATTTTCATCATTGGAACATATTTGATGCTAGTTGTAATGAACCTATTGAACCACCATGTAATAGAAAGATGGGTGATAGACTTAGTTGTATATGGTTTAAGTTTGCAGTATTTGATTTTATTGGGAAAGGAAAATATGTATACCTTGGAGATGTGACAAACCTTCTAGAATGAGAAGAATGGGTGTTGTGATAAAGTATAGAAGTTGTGGCAAGGCTAGATATAATATGAAAACATGTTTTAGAAGGCAAGCAATAACATTAAAGATAACTAATAAAAATATTATAATTTTTCAAATTATGAAACATATTTCTTGTTTAGCATTGTATCTTTTAAACTAGGAAAATGTAGGTGGCATGGATAATTTGCAAGTACATGAGAATATTGGACCACAACAAGAAACACAATTTGTTTTTGAGTCATCAACATAGCCTGGTAAAACATATACTACATCATCATAAGTAAAATTTGATTCAAAAAGAACGAACAATTCATCTAAGAATAGGAAGACTAGTATTACTGAACTATAGGCTTGTGTAGTATATTACGTAGAATGTGTATATTTATAAGCTCTTAAGAGCATTAATTGAAAATGTTATTTTATACATTCATTTTTGTATAGTGCTTTATGTTTTATGAATAATAGAAGGTCATAGGGAGAGCATTTTGGAGCATGTGAACCATTACGTGATCATAGACATTTTTGGTTCATACGAACAAATTTCAGTTTTTCTTTATCCAAAATAGTTTAGGTCTTTTCAATGAAATATGGATTTTAATTAGTAATATAACTATCCAATAATGGTCTATGATTTTCAAAATGGAATGGTGTTTTTGATCATGCATTATAATATTTTAATTTGATTCAAAACAATATTAATATTTTATCAGTAAAACATATGTACTATGATGATAGGTCCTTGTTATTTAAATGCCTTGTGACATCTTGGATTTATCTAAATCTCGGGTGTCGTTTTTTGGATGTGAACTAGTAAGCACTCATAGTCTTTTTTGTTTGCATCCTATTTTTGGTTTGATTTGTTCATCATATTTATGAGAAAAAAAAGTTAATTGTTGTGACCATTTCATAAGAAGAACTACATTAGTTGTAATGTTTTTTAATAAATTGATGCATTAGTCATCAAGAGAAACTCAAAGGTTATTTATGGTTTGTTAAACCGTATTCGTAAATTAGAATCTACAAAAGAAAGACAGAAGAATATTTTACTCGATGCTCTAATATGTTCATGATTATTTTTTATATTTTATCTTATGTAATTGAATAGGAAATACAGGACATTGGACTAGATACATACTTTTAAGGAATAAACTTTTTTGCTCATAATTTGTATGGATCTATTATGTTCACTGAGCTGTAATTTTGTCTATAGTCCTTTAGTTGTGTCATTGTTGTTATTTGGTATGTATGCAATTGTTTATCATTAATAAAATGAAAGTGATATTTGCATTAAGTATTTATCCCAATGAAGTTCATGTTATCCACTCCATAAAAGCATTTCGATGGTTAGGAGTTTATCTTCTCATGTAGTATACTATAAATCAAATATTAAAATATAAAAATAAATCTTAGAATTAATAATGTTAAATTGGAATATAATTACCTATAATGTCTTAATTTTTCTAAAAGAGCCTTTTATGCTCTTTACTCAACCTACAAGGATATAATTCACATGATTACACCATTTTCTTATATATTAGAATTACCAATTTTTAAAATCACCATATAATTTCTAATTTCATATAAATTCGCATTATTACATTATCTTCTAGTATAGAACATAATTAACACATTTTCAAAATAATCAGTTACTACTTTATTATAATTACCAATTTAATAAACTAAAATCACTACATTTACAAAATAATTCAACTCACTACAATTTTTCAAATCATCAAAAAATCCAAATAAAAAAGAGAGTACAGATTTGGAAAATGAGGGGAAGTCAAAGCTTACTAGACTGAAAGTGTTATCTTCACATGGGTGATTTTCACATGAGAAATTTGAGTGGGTGGGTATACTGGTTTAGGTAAGAATTGAGTAAACTGAACAATGGTTATGGTGGTTCTTGTTTGTTGATACAAATACGTTAAAATAGTATTGGAACAATATTACTGATAACTTAAAATGAACTACTTGGATTGAATCACGGACTAGGTCGCTCTCTTTAAGACGTTTCATGGCTATGCCCAAATTTGTGCAAGCAAACATAGCCCCGTCGTCCCCAAGATAAAACAACCCAGAATCTTTTTCTATCTCGAAACTTCACTGTACTAATGAAGACCAAAATGATACACTTGAAAAACTTTGTTGCTTGGAAAATTGAAAAAGTAATTTAGAATTGCTGAGAGAAAATTTTTTCTTAGTGAGAGGAGTTTGTAGATTGTTGTGTTGATCTGAAAGCTGAGGCTCTATATTTATAGGTTTCAGAAACCGTGTGGTCATTATGATAAAAATGGTAATGTTTGGAGATGGAGAACGTAACAGTCATTCTGAGTGTGAAACTCAGAATTTACTCTTATCATTTTCATTCAAAGACACTACATATTTATATACAAAGTTAGGGAGACTCTTAGGTGACATACACCTAATACAAAACTAAGACACCTAATACACAACTAATATATTCAACTAGTGATAGACACCTAATACACAACTAACATCTCTAACACTCCCCCTCAAGTTGGAGCATAGATATTAATAATGCCCAACTTGTTACAAAGATAATCAACCTGAACCCAACTTAAAGCTTTCATAAAGATATATCGTAGTTGTAATCCAGTCTTCATATATCCTGTAGAAATCAAACCTTACTAAATTTTCTCGCGAATAAAATGACAATCAATTTCAATGTGTTTAGTTCGCTCATGAAACACATGATTAGAAGCAATATGAAGAGCAACTTGGTTATCACACCACAATTTTGCTGGTACTAAAGTTTTAAGACCTACTTCATCCAAGAGCTGATATATCCATATTATCTCAGACGTAGATTGTGCCATAGCCCTATATTTTGACTCTACACTCGATCGTGACATAACATTCTACTTCTTGCTTTTCCATTAGACTAAATTTCCTCCAATGAAAATACAATAGCCTGATGTGGATCTTCTATCCATTTTGGAACCTGCCCAATCTGCATTTGAAAAAAAAATTCAATATGAGTGTGTCCATGATTTGCAGACAAGATACCACATCCAGGTGCTCCTTTCAAGTAACACAAAATTTGCTCTAACACTGCCCAATGATGAACTGTTGGGGATGACATAAATTGGCTAACAACACTGACCGAATATGCAATATCAGGACGAGTCACAATAAGGTAATTCGACTTTCTAACCACCCTTCGATATCTCTCAGAATCTTTAAAGAGTTCCTCATCTCCTGTAAGGTGGATGTTCGGAGTCATTGGAGCACTACAAGATTTTGCTCTTAATTTTCCTGTCTAAGTTAATAAGTCTAGGACATATTTTCTTTGAGATAGAAAGATACATTTTTTACTCCTTACGACTTCAACACCCAAGAAATACTTTAGCATCCCTAAATCCTTCGTGTGAAACTGAGTATGTAGGAAGAGATGGATGACCCAGTCTACAATGTGCATCGAAAGGAGAGGTTACACCAGAGCAAGCAACAAATTTCGGTATTGGTGTGTCAAGAATATAGAGGGCTCCAGACTCATGTCCTTTACCAATAGTCTTCTTCGTCATAAGATCCTGAAATAAGCAACGATTAGGAAAAAATGAAATGCAACAGTTAAGATTGCGAGTAAGCTGACTTACATAGATCAAATTAAAGGATATGCTAGGTAAATGTAAAACAGATGACAAAGGAAACAAAGGAGTGGGAGTAATTGTGCCAGACCCAAGAACACGAGATGGTGACCCATCGGCTAAGGTAATAGTAGAGGTGGAAGTGTGTGATTGAAGAGTAGAAAAGAGAATAGAATTACGTGTCATATGATCTGTGGCACCAGAATCAATAACCCATTTGGAAGATGAGGAAAGGAGACACGCATTTGATTTACCTAAATCAGCAATAGCAATGGCAAAAGGTGATGAAGACCTTAGTGATTCTTGATACTATGAGAACTTGGTAAATTTATCTGCAGAGATAATAACCGATTTTTCAAAAGTATCATAAGTGGATGCAATATGAGCCGAGTGACCTTTCTGATGCTTGTATTGAAGCTTTCTGCAGTCATGTTTCGTATGTCCTGGTTTGTGACAATAGTGACACACAATACCTCCTAGGTCCTGTGGTCGAGTTTCAAACCTTTACGAGTCACCTCCTTTGTTTCTATTCATATAAGTTGATCGTCCATGCTCATAATTATTATTTCGGCTGACCAAAGGACCATTTAATTGAGTAGGTGGAAGTGGAGTGCCTTATGTATGAAGTACTCGACTAAACACCTCTTGTAAAGAAGAGATCTTAGAACCAGAAAGAACCTGGGACTTAGCAGTCTCAAAAGCATAGGAAAGACCGGCAAGAAAACTCATGACCGCCATTTCTTCCCGTTGACTTTGCCGAACCTTCACATTAGGGCTAAAAGACATCAAACTATTGAGCCCATCATAAGTCCTTTTAAATTCCATAAAATAATTCATGAGTGACTGATCTTGTTTGTCTGCATGGTAAAATGCTTTGCATACCTCATACATGTGAGAAAGATTTCCTTTACTAGAATATAAGAAATCCAAATAATCCATCAATTCCTTAACGAATTCACAATGATTGATCAAGTCAATTACATTACTCTCAATAGAATTCCGAATCTGTAGAAATAAGTCGGCATCTTCTCTAAGCCATGTCTGCTTTGAATAATCTTTAGGAGGATTATTAGTCAAATGAGTATCTTTGTCGATACTTCTTAAATAAATTCGAATGGTCTTGCTCCAAGCCAAATAATTCGAACCATTGAGCTTATGGTCCGTGATTTTAGACATCACAGGCACCATATCCGTCACAACATTAGATTTCTTTTCAGCCATAACTCCTACAAACAACAAGGCAACGAAAAAACAAACAAACGAATAAACAAAATCCAACAATAGTAGTGACCAAAAACACAGCGAACAAGAACACAAAATTGGAAGAACCCAAACCTCAACAATCACAAGCGATGAGTGCCAAACCACCACATATGACGTAGGGAAACGCTTGAGAGCAACCCAAGGTCGACTTGAGAAGATTGCTGCAGGGATGCCCTCTCATGCACCGGCGCGTGGAAAGTTGATAGAAAGCATGGTGGCGTGTGTGGCTTACTAACAGCTCGTCTGGTGATCGAACTTTGGGGTTTGGCCGGTCGGCGGCTGGGCTTCCTCCCTGTGCTGGCGGTGAGAAAAAATGTGCACTCCAAAAGGGTGTTCCGAGTTGGAACACAAAAATGCACTAAATCCTAATTTATGTTTACCCAAAATCAGCCCCTAATTTGAACGAGAATTTTTTTTTTGGAATTTTGTAACCCAAATGCTCTGATACCATGTGAAACTGAGAATTCACTCTTATCATTTTCATTCAAAGACACTACATATTTATATACAAAGTTAGGGACACTCTTAGGTGACATACACCTAATACACAACTAAGACACCTAATACACAACTAATATATTCAAATAGTGATAGACACCTAATACATAACTAACATCTATAACACTAAGTAATGAAGAGTAACAGCTATTTTCTGAGTAAAGCCGAGTAACAGCCATTTTCTGAGTAAAGCCGAATAACGACCATTTTCGGAGTAAAGACGAGTAACCGCCATTTTCGGAATAAAGATGAGTAACAACCATTTTTGGAGTAAAGACGAGTAACGGCCATTTTTGGAGTAAAGACGAGTAACAACCATTTTAGGAGTAAAGACGAGTAACAACCATTTAACGGTCATATTTTGAGTAAAAGAAAACAACGGTTATTTTTTCTAAGAAAGAATGTAACAAACATTTTCTGAGTGGAAATTGTTTTTTCTCTTTTTAAATAAAAAAAATTCCAAAAAAATGTCACCTTACCTCACGCACACGCACATAGACTCGGCTCGGCACAGGACTGCCAGTTGATTTGACGGATGGTGGCAACGGCGCACGTGCACATGTGTTATCACATTTATACATCTTTTAAGTAATGTAAAAAAGCAATATGGGACAAAGCTTCACTAAATGTTTTTTATAAACATTCATCTTTTCCAACAATCCCCCACTTGAATTTTAAAAAATAATTTTCATCGAGCAACAGATCCATTAAAATTATAAGATTGTGCATAAGCAAAAGGTGTCTATCAACTTGAACCTTTGCATAGTATTGATGCTTTAGAATATACTAAAATAACTCATAGTTTTGAACTCTATCTTTAACAATCATCACACACACAACCTTTCCAAGGTGTAGTTCGAAAAGTCCATGTTTTATGGCCATGCACATGTATCCCAGTATAGTGAACGCTCTAGTAAATTTTGCCCAAAAAATTTCCATAGGAAGCGGCCATACTTCCACATTCACATAGGTGAGTCTATCAAGAACACTCCTATAGCTATATACTCCACTCCACATAGAGTATAGAACTCATTAAGAGTTTAACAATTAACTCATCCTTTTCTATCGGTTCAGGATTTCATGCTTCTAACAATATAGAATGGGATTTGAAAATATAATGATTCATCTCATATCACTTTATGACTTGTTATTACCCTTTGAACTTATTTCTTGGGATCTCCAGTCTATAAGTTGGGTTACCATCACAAGTGACTCTTCATTCTAAGGGCATTAGTCCCATTCCTTTTGAGGTTTTGAAAACCTTCTCTCTTGGTAATCCTTTCGTCAAAGGATTCGCTAAATTTTCATCAGAACGTACATGATCCATTCTTATAGCTCCCGTAGAGAGAAATTCTCTAACAGTACTATGCTTATGACGTATCTATCGTCTCTTGCCATTGTAGTAACGGTTCTGAATCTTTGCAATAGTCGTTGTATTATCGTTGTGGATCAAGATAGCTTGTATCGGTCTTTCCCATAAAAGGGATCTTAGCTAACATACTTCTTAACCAACCTGCTTCTTCACTAAAAGTGGCTAGTGCTATCATTTTTGACTCCATTGTAGATTGAGCCAATATTGTTTGTTTCTTAGACTTCCAAGAAATAACTCCACCAAGTATGTTAAAAATATAGCTGCTAGTTGCTTTGGAATCTTCTGATAAAGTGTTCCAATCTGCATCGTTGTATCCTTCTAGAACAGCGTGAAACTTTTTATAATGTAATCCAAGGTATATAGTTCTCTTAAGGTATCTCATAACCCTTTCAATAACATTCTAATGCTCTATACTAGATCTATTGGTAAACTTACAATGTAGTTCTACAATATAAGCTATGTCTGGTCTAGTGCAGTCAGTAGTATAACGTAAGCTACCAATGATGTTCGCATACTCAGTTTGTCTAACATTGTCTCCCGTGTTCTTGAACAACTTTGCATTAGGATCATAAGGAGTAAATGTAGGTTTGCAGTTAAAGTAATTATATTTCTTTAAGATCTTCTCAATATAGTGAGATTGATCTAGAGAAATTCCCTTTTTGGACCTAGTAATCTTTATACCAAGGATTACACTCGCTTCTTCGAGATCGTTCACATCAAAGTTAACACTTAACAAAGTTTTCACATTGTTCACAACATGAATATTTGATCCAAAAATAAGCATGTCATCCACATATAAACATATAATAGTGCAAATGTTATCTTCTAATTTATAATAAATGTATTTGTTACTTTCATTTATTTTGAATCCATGTGAGATAACTAGATTATCAAAATTTTCATGCCATTACTTAGGTGCTTGTTTTAGACCATAAAGGGATTTATCTAGTTTATAAACTTTATTTTCTTGACCTGGGATAACAAAATCTTCAGATTGATCCATATAAATTTCTTCTTCTAAGTCACCATTTAAGAAAACAGTTTTAACATCCATTTGGTGTACTACTAAATCATGGATAGCAGTAAGAGAAAAAAGTACACGTATAGAATTTATTCGTGTGACTGGTGAAAATGTATCAAAGAAATCTACATTTTTCCTTTGCATATACCCTTTAACTACAAGAGAAGCTTTGTACTTTTCAATAGAACTATCGAGTTTTAATTTCATCTTTAATATCCATTTACATCCAATTGTTTTGCAGCCAGGAGGTAAGTCAACTAAATGCCAAGTTTTATTATACTCAAGAAAGTTCATTTCACCATTTATGGCTTCTTCCCATAAGTTGGCATCTAAAGAAGATAATGCTTCTTTAAGAGTTTAAGGATCTTCCTCTAAGGTATAAACATAAAAATCAGACCCAAAATCCTTAAGGGTTCGTACTCGTTTACTTCTCCTAATTTCAATATTTAATTACTTATTTTGTTCGATAATTTTAGTTATGGATAAAACTACTAGAAGATGATCACCAATTATTTTTTAATTTAAAGAGAAAACTATGTTTATAGAAATCAACATCATTTGATTCTATTAGTATATGATCTTTTAAGTCATGTAAAAAGCAATGTAGGAGAAGCCTTCACTAAATATTTTTTTTATAAACATTCATCCTTTCCGACACCGTCAGGTTACAATGGTTTTCATGTTAGAAACTATGTAGCAAATATGGAATGAAAGTTAGGAATGGATGAGGGTTTCCTTCAACTGGTGGTTAGTTAGAATTGATAGAGGTGTGTGATTACAAATGCTGACCGGTTATTTGAAAATATGAGTTGGAGTTGTAGAAGCTCGAGATGGTGGTGACAAGCTCTAAGGAGAGAGGAGATTGTCGTTAGTGGCAACGTTAATTTTTTTTTTTAAATTCTCAAAATACCCTCATGTATATGTCACACCTGTATCTCACAAAATTATTATTTTATATCTAAATTATATTTCATTAGTATTTTTTTCGATTATAGGGTTAATCGAGCATATTTTAAAGGTTACAGAATCTGAAAATTATTGAACTGATTTACCCTAATAGCCTATATAAATATATTAGCTTCCAAAGAAAAAATGGAAAGCTGAAAAATAAAATAATAAAAATAAAAACAAAAACAAAATTACGAATCTTTATATACGTAACAGTAAGAGCGAGTCATCCATTCATTTATTCATAGTTCATCGTTTCAGATTTTGGCTCCATTGACAAAGCTATCAAGCACAAACGTAATAAAGAAGCAAACTTTGATTCGCACAATATATAGTTAGATAGAGAAGGAGAGTGATGGGAAGCACGAGCGGTGCTCTCATTTCCCACTTACAGTTCAACCTAAATAACCATAGCTGCTTTAACCGCTTTGAGTCGATACGAACCCATCTGAATTGTGTTCAAGCCCACCACTCGAGGAGACCAAAATTGAGATTGCAGAGCCGGAAAAGTACTAGAAGCGTTATTTGTTTTGCCGTTGACGATGATTTGAGAGAGAGGCAGCAAGACTTGGGTGGTGTCGGCTCGGCAGTTGAGGATAGGCCTGGTAAGACTACGACCCATGTTGATAAACTGACTCAATTTTTTATTGCTTTATTCCTCCCCCCCATTGTAATGATTTTACCAAATCTGGGTACACCTGAATTGTTCATATTAGTCGAAGTGTTTTGGGTTTTCCCTAAATTTTGCCAATTAGCACTACTGATTTCACTTTTGTTGAACCTAGTTTTTGTTTTCAACTAGGGATTATTTTCCATTTCATTGACTGGTTTGCACATTACTATTTTTATTCCGTGAATCATGGAAGAAGACCAGATGTGTACTTATTGGAACAAATACTTCAAAATCTATTTAAGAACAATATTACCAATATATTGAAATATATTGCTTGGGTTGAGTTGCGGACAAAGTTGTTCTCTTTAAAACATTTCACGGCTATGTTTAAATTTGTGCAAACAAATACAGTCTTGTTGTTTCCAGAATAAAAAAACTTAGAATCTTTTTTTTTTCTATCTCGGAGTTTTATTGCACTGATGAAGTTCGAAATATTACACCTCTCAAATATTTATGTTGCTCGAAAATCTGAGAAAATAATTCTGAATTTTCTTTTCTTTGATTTTTCTATGAAAAACCGTAGAATCGATTGTTATGTTGTGTCTTAAAATGAGGGCTATTATTCTCTATTTATAGTTGAAAAAGATGTGTAACAGTCACATAATTATGAAAATAACGGTAGAAAATAACGTAAACATAATTATGAAAATAACGGTTATAAAAATAACGGTTACATAATTATGAAAATGAAGGTCATAAAATAACGACCACATAATTATGAAAATAATGGTTACATAATTATGAAATAACGGTCATAAAATAATAAATATATTTTTTATTTAAATTTATTTCCAACAATCCCCCACTTGAATTTGCATAAAAATAATTTCATCGAACAACCGATCAATTAAAAGTATAAGATTGTGCATAAACAAAAGTGTCTATCAACTTGAAATTTTGCATAGTGTTGATGCTTTAAAATATACTAGAGTAACTTGTAGTTTTGAATTCTATCTCTAACAACATTACACCCACAAACTTTCCAAGGTGTAATTCGAAAAACCCGTGCTTTACGGCTATGCATGTGTTTTACATAGGAAGCAGCCACGCTTCCATATTCACATAGGTGAGTTTATCAAGAGTATTCATGTAGTTACGTACTTCACTTCATAGAGTATAGAACTCATTAAGAGTTTTAATAATTAACTCATCCTTCTTTGTTACTTCACGACTTTATGCTTCTAACAGTATAGAATGAGACTTCATAATAGCATGATTCATCTCATATCACTTCATGACTTGTTGTTACCTATTGAACTTATTTCTTGGGATCTCCATTTTATAAATTGGGTTACCAACACGAGTGACTCTTCATTCTAAGGGCATCAGTCTCATTTTTTTTGAGGTTTTGAAAACCTTCTTTCTTGTTAATCCTTTCGTCAAAGGATCAGCCAAATTTTCATCAATACGTACACGATCTACTCTTACAACTCCTGTAGAGAGAAATTCTCTAACAGTACTGTGTATCTGTCGTCTCTTGTTGTTGTAATAATGGTTCTGAATCTTTGCAATAGTCGTGGTACTATTGTAATGGAACATGACAGTTGGTATCGGTCTTTCCCATAGAAGGATCTCAGCTAACAGACTTCTTAACCAGTCTGTTTCTTCACTAGCAGTAGCTAGTGCTATCATTTTAGACTCCATCGTAGATTGAGCCAATATTGTCTGTTTTTTAGACTTCTAAGAAACATCTCCACCAGCAATGCTAAATATATAGCCACTAGTTGCTTTGGAGTCTTTTGATAGAGTGTTCCAATCAGCATCGTTGTATCCTTCTAAAACAGCGGGAAACTTTTTATAATGTAATCTAAGGTTCATAGTTCTCTTAAGGTATCTCATGATCCTTTCAATAACATTCTAATGCTCTATACTAGATCTATTGGTAAACTTACAATGTAGTTCTACAATATAAGCTATGTCTGGTCTAGTGCAGTCAGTAGTATAACGTAAGCTACCAATGATGTTCGCATACTCAGTTTGTCTAACATTGTCTCCAGTGTTCTTGAACAACTTTGCATTAGGATCATAAGGAGTAAATGTAGGTTTGCAGTTAAAGTAATTATATTTCTTTAAGATCTTTTCAATGTAGTGAGATTGATTTAGAGAAAGTCCCTTTTTAGATCCAGTAATCTTTATACCAAAGATTACACTCACTTCTTCGAGATCTTTCATTTCAAAGTTAGCACATAATAAAATTTTCACAGTATTCACAACATGAATATTTGATCCAAAAATAAGCATGTCATCTACATATAAACATGTAATAGTGCAAATGTCATTTTCTAATTTATAATAAATGCATTTGTTACTTTCATTTATTTTGAATCCATGTGAGATAACTATATTATCAAAATTTTCATGCCATTTCTTAGGTGCTTGTTTTAGACCATAAATTGATTTATCTAATTTACAAACTTTATTTTCTTGACTTGGGACAACAAAACCTTCAGGTTGGTCCATATAAATTTCTTCTTCTAAGTCACCATTTAAGAAAACAGTTTTAACATCTATTTGGTGTACTACTAAATCATGGATAACAACAAGAGAGAAAAGTACACATACGGAAGTTATTCGTATGACTAGTGAAAAGGTATCAAAGAAAATTACATTTTCTCTTTGTCTATATCCTTTGACTACAAGACGAGCTTTGTATTTTTCAATAGTACCATCGGGTTTTAATTTCTTCTTTAGTCAACTAAGTATAATCTGAACAATCATCAATAAAAGTTATAAAATAGCGTTTTCTATTTCTTGTTAAATTTGCATCAAGTTCACATGTGTTAGAGTGTATTAAGTCTAAAGGTTCAAATTCTCTAACCATTGACTTATGTGAAGTTTTAGTTATTTTAACTTGACTATAAAATCATATTTTTCAAAATCATTCAAAGATAGTTTAAGAATTAGTTCTAAAGTACTCATGTTCTTGATTATACGTCTATTAACATAACAAAGTCTAGTATGCCAAATATTAAAAAAGCTCAAACATTCAATTTAGACATGTCATTAGTGACGTACCCTTTCCTAACAAAAAATATTATTTTTAGTTATTATATATAAATTAGCCCCTATAGTTTGAGTAAACTCAACTTTGTTAAGAAAATAGCTCGAAACTAAGTTATTTTTCATCTCTGGAGTATGCAAGACATCCTTCAAGGTGATAGTTTTTTCAGAGGTAAACTTCAATTCCACCTTACCAGTTCCAGCAACTTTAGTAGAGTGGGAATCGCTCATCAACATTTTCTTATCCTCAGACACAAAATAGGATTTGAACATGTCTCAATCATAGCAAATATGGTGAGAAGCACCAATGTCCACCCATCACCCCTTAGATCCACTAACAAAATTGATTTCAAATATCATATCAATTAGTTGATCTTCGGTAAGGTTCGCCTACGGGGTAGGACGATTCCTATTCTGACAGTTCTTGACCAAATGGCCAAGTTTGTTACAATTTTAACACATGAATGTGTTATTTCTTGAGGGGGTTGAGGTCTATTCTGTGGAGGATAATTTATGTTTCTATTTTGGTAGTTATGGTTCTAGTTATTATTGCGATTATGAGTTTTCATGTTTCTTTCTTTAGGTTTTAGAATTGTAGAGAAGGATTTCTTATTGGTACTGTTATTTGAGGCAATGAGTACTTCATCTCTTTGATCTTATTTTCGAGCTTCTTCTATTCTTAAACGGGTTATAAGACTTTCTAAAAAAAATTCCTTAGTTTTATGTCTAAGTGTATTCTTAAAATATTCCCATGCAGGGGGTAATTTATCTATAATAATAGCAACTTGAAATTGTTCATCTAAAGTCATACCTACAGAAGTTATTTCATGTGTTATCTTCTACAGTTCGTATGATTGAATTTCCACAGATTTGTCATTAATCATTTGGTACTTCATGTATCTACTGACAACATACTTCTTTGTTTCAACTTCCTCAGTGTCGTACTTCTTTTGAAGTACATCCCAAATTTTCTTAGGAGATATACAAGTCATTAGCTAATCCATTAAGAATAATTTTTTTGAATAGAAAATCATTTTCTATCCAGGTGTTTAAATCCTTTGTTGTAATTTTAGTAGGAGGATTAGGCAGTGTTGGTTTTTCAATAATAAGAACAAAAGCGACATTTTTCATTGTTAAGCAAAATAACATTTTTTGTCTCCATCTTTTAAAGTGTAGTCCCTCGAAACGGAACGGTTTGTTGAGATCAATAGTTAACATTTCAATAGACATGATAGATAAAAACCGTCTTAAAATTATTGGAACAAATATGTGAAAAACTATGTTAGAACAATATTATCGAAATATACTACTTGGGTTGAGTAGCGGATTAGGTCGCTCTCTTTAAGATGTTTCGCGGTTTCTGTCCAAATTTGTGCAAACAAACACAGCCTCATTGTCCCCAGGATAAAACAGTCCAGAATTTTTTTTTCCTGTCACGAAGCTTCACTACACTGATGAAGTCTGGAATACTACACCTCTCAAATATTTATGTTGTTCGAAAATCTGAGAAAATAATTCTGAATTTTCAGGATAAAACAGCCCATAGTTTTTTTTATGCCTTGGAGCTTCACTGTACTGATAAAGTCCAGAATACTACATCTCTCAAATATTTATGTTGTTCGGAAATCTGAGAAAACAATTATGGATTTTCTTTTTTTGGTTTTGCTATGAAAAATCGTAGAATCGGTTTTTGAGTTGTTAAGTTGTGTCTTTAAATGAGGATTATTGTCCTCTTTTATAGTTGAAAAAAGATGTGTAACAATCACATAATTATGAAAATAACGGACACATAATTATGAAAATAACGGTCACATAATTATTAAAATAATGGTCATAAAATAACGGCCACATAATTATGAAAATAACGGTTACGTAATTATGAAATAACGATCATAAAATAATAAAAGAAAATTTATTTAAATTCATTTCCAAGAGCACTTTACTATTCTCTGGCTTAGGAGTTTGTCATGTAATCTAACGAAAAAATCTATTTGTCACAAATTTATGTGCATCATTGGTAAGTAATAGTTGTACCTAGTGATAAGCTGTGATTATTACATATATATATGATATATGGTAGTGCTATGTCACGATCTTAAATTTCAAATAAAGATCATGCGGCACTTAGCACGGTCCGTTGTACTAAGCTTGCCTTTCAACTCGAACGAAACACTCCAAAGAGACTAGAAAGAGACTTAGAGATTTAAAGGATTCAAGAACAAAAGCAAGAACACAAAAGAGTTTGTAAAGAATGCCTTGTATAGATTTAGAGAGAGATTATCATTCAATTTTCCAAGGATTTCCCAAGATTTCCAAGGATGAATACAAATGAAGACCAATAGGTGTATTTATAGTATGACATTAAGCTTAAGATTATGCCACAACTTTCTAGATCCTTCTATATCTAGAATGTATAATAATGCTCTTGCTTTATCTACAATATGCCACAAGGTTCTAGGACTTTCTAACCAACTCTAGAGTCTTCTAGGATTGTCTAGTTCCTTTATGCAAGTTCTAGGATGTTTCGTAAGCTTCTAAGGACTTCTACATCCTTCATGAACCATCCAGCACGTTCTAAAATATTTCAACCCTTTCTAGCACCTTCCAGCACATGCTAGTATACTCTAGAATATTCTAGAGTCTTCAAGGCTTGAGTTGAGTCCATCCAACTCTAGCTCCTTTAGGCAACCACCATTTATTTGGATTTTAAGGGACAATTTGAGCGGGATGTAAAACCCTCCCCCACTCAAGTTCGCGATGCCCTCGTCGCGCTTTCAAGCTTGAACCTCTTTATGTCATCTTTGAATTGCCACAAAGAATCTTCAGGTTCCCAGCTTGCCTTTATGTTTGGGGCATTCTTCCACTTGACCAAGTATTCTCGATAACTTGGTACTCACCTACGTCGAATTAGGCGGTTTGCCAAGATAGAGTCCACTCCTCTATTGAAGGAGGTTACTACTGCGCTTGACTCCCTATTTGATTCTCCCTGACTTGTGTCTTTCTCGTCTCTATGATAAGGCTTCAGCATGCTTACATGAAAAACTGGATATATTTTAAGCTTCGGAGGGAGTTGTAGTTTGTAGGACACCTTACCGACTCGCTTGAAGACTGGAAATGACCCTTCATATTTCCGTACCAACCCCTTGTGAACCTTTCGTAGAGATTTGAATTGTTGGGGCAATAATTTAACAAGGACCAAATCTCCTCCTTGAAATTCCACCATCCTCCTTTTCTTGTCAGCCCATTTCTTCATCTTTTTAGATGTCTTGTTCAAATAGGCTCGGGCTAACTCAGCTTGTTCATGCTATGTCTTGGCAAATTTGAAGGCAACAGGAATCTTCCCTTCGTAGCTTGTGGCCAAAGTATGAGGAGTCATGGGTTGTTGTTCCATGATGATCTCAAAGGGACTCTTCCTAGTGGATTCGCTCCTCTATAAGTTATAAGAGAATTACGCTACATCCAGCAACTTAGCCCAATCATGTTGGTTGGTACTAACAAAGTGCCTGAGATAAAGCTCCAACAATGCGTTGGCACGTTCCGTTTGTCCATCGCTTTATGGATGAAAGCTTGTGGAGAAGTTTAGTCTGATCTCAACAACTTGAACAATTCCGTCCAAAACTTCCCAGTAAATCGTGGGTCTCGATCACTCACGATGTTTGATGTTGGATGGAATTCCCCAATGCTTCACAACATGCTTTAGGAACAAGCGTGTCGTCTCATTCGCAGTGCGATCTGTTGAGGCAGGTATAAATGTTGCATACTTGTTGAAGCGATCAATGACTACTATGATGCTGCCAAAGCCCTCTGATTTTGGCAAGCAAGTGCTGAAGTTCATTAAGACACTCTCCCATGGTCTCTTTAGAATAGGCAGTGGCTCTAGCAAGTCTCCAGGTGCATACTGCTCTGTCTTGTCCTGTTGGCATACAAGATAAGTCTTCACATAGGCTTCAACATCATCCCGAAGCCAGTAGTAAATTGACTTGATCAAGGCAAGGGTGCGTCTCATTCTTGGGTGTCCAGCCTATAGTGAATCATGGCATTCCTTAATAAGTTCCTTCCTTAAGTTCCCCCACTTTGGCACAAAGATGCGATTCTGCTTGGCGTAGAGTAGTCCGTCACTTAGCCAAAATCGCCTTGTCCCTTCCTTGATAAGGGCGAGGTTTTGAGCCAAGGCATCATGCTCAAGCCTTCTTTGATCCTTTCCAGCAAGGGATTGCTTAGTCTACTCAAGGTTGCTAACTCCACTTTTCGATTTAGCGTATCAGCCACCACATTGGCCTTATCGGGCTTGTACTCCAACCTATAGTCAAACTCCGCTAAGAAGTCTTACCAACGAGCTTGCTTGGGACTCAACTTTTTTTGAGTCTGGAAGTAGCTAGTTGCTACATTGTCCGTCATGATAACAAAATGAGAACCCAATAAGTAGTGTCGCCACACCCTTAGGCAATGAATAATAGCTGTCATTTCCTTTTCTTGCACCGTGTAGCGGCGTTCGGTGTCATTAAGCTTGCGGCTCTCATAAGCTATCGGACGCCCTTCCTGCATCAACACTCCACCAATGGAAAAGTCTGAAGCATCTGTATACAGCTCGCACACCTTGGAGGGGTCTGGTAAGCAAAGCACCGGTTCTCCACCGATGGCCTTCTTCAAGTCTTCGAATGAGGCTTGGCATTCGCTTGTCCATTTCCAAGACTTGTTCTTTTTGAGCAGGTCAGTTAGTGGGTCTGCTCTTGCTGAGTAGGACTTGATAAACCTTCTGTAGTAGTTCACAAGTGTAAGGAAAGACCTTAACTCAGGGACTTTGGCAGGAGGTTCCCATTCTTGGATGGCTTTCACCTTGGTTCCATCCATCATAAGCTTCCCATCCTTTATCCTATGCCCCAAGAACATCACCTCATCTTGGGCAAAGGAACATTTCTCTTTCTTGACATATAGCTCATTTTTCCTCAGGACCTCGAACACCTTCCTCAAGTGCTCCTGATGTTCTTCTAAAGTCTGGCTATATATCACAATGTCATCAAGATATACTACCACGAACCGATCGAGGTAGGGATGGAAAATCTTGTTCATGAGGGTGCAGAATGTGGCAGGTGCATTAGTGAGAATAAATGGTATGACAAAGAACTTATAAGCATCGTACCTGGTCACACATGTGGTCTTGGGCTCATCCAGTTTTGAGAAGTATCTTGTGTTCCCTAGTTGATCGAACAAGTCAGCAATGAGTGGAATAGGATACTTGTTCTTTACCGTAATCTTATTTAGAGCCCGATAGTCAATGCACATTCGTAGCGAGCCATCTTTCTTCTTTTGAAAGAGCATCGGGGCACCAAATGGGGCTTTAGAGGGCCTTATGAAGCCAACATTCAACAATTCATCAAGTTGCTTCCACAGTTCTACCAACTTTGAGTTCGCCATTCGATAAGGGCTCATGTTGGGGATGACATAAATTGGCTAACAACACTGACCGAATATGCAATATCTGGACGAGTCAAGGTAACGTAATTCAGCTTTCCAACCACCCTTTGATATCTCTCAGAATCTTTAAAGAGTTCCCCATATCCTATAAGGTGGATGTTCGTAGTCATTGGAACACTACAAGGTTTTGTTCCTAATTTTCCTGTCTCAGTTAATAAGTCCAGGATATATTTTCTCTGAGATAGAAAAATACATTTTTTACTCCTTATGACTTCAATGCCCAAGAAATACTTTAGCATCCCCAAATCCTTCGTGTGAAACTGAGTATGTAGGAAAGACTTAAGAGATGAAATTCCCGTAGTATCACTTCCAGTAATAACAATGTCATCTACATACACAACTAAAAGAATGATACCAGCTTTTGATTGTTTGTAGAACATAGAATGGTCAAACCGGCTTTTCATCATACCCAACGTTTCTATAGCTTGACTAAATTTTCTAAACCAAGCACGAGGACTTTGTTTCAAACCATACAAAGATTTACGGAGACGAAAAACTTGCCTAGACTCCCCTTGAGCAACAAAACCAGGAGGTTGCTCCATAAACACCTCCTCTTGAAGATCACCATGAAGAAAAGCATTCTTGATATCTAGTTGATGCAAAGGCCAATGGTGAGTAGCTGCCATAGAAATAAACAACCGAACAGAGGTCAATTTAGCAACAGGAGAGAAGTCTCAGAATAGTCCACTCCATAGGTTTGAGCATATCCCTTAGCAACAAGACGGGCCTTTAATCGAGCATTTGTCTCATTCGAATTAACCTTAACTGTGAACACCCATTTGCATCTGATAGCCCGTTTCCCCGAAGGTAAATCAACCAAGTCCTAAGTACCATTGTCATCCAATGCATTCATTTCCTCGATCATTGCATGATGCTAACCAGGATGAGATATGGCTTCGTGAACAGTTTTAGGGATAGAAATAGAATCAAGAGAGGCAATAAAAGAGCAAGAGGAAGATGACAAGCAGTTATAAGAAACAAAAGAAGAAATAGGATAAGTACATTGACGTTTACCTTTGCGTAATGCAATTGGAAGATCATCGTTCAGGACTGGATCTGATGACGAAGGAGCAGGTGCAGGACATGAATTAGAAGGTCTATGTCTGGAGTAGACTTGAGTTATAGGAGGCCTAACAGGAACTGGATCAGAGAGAGGTTCAAATGATGTGATAGAATAGACTAACAAATCATCATCCTCCCCCTGATGTGCAGGAGGAGGAGAAGACGAAAAATAGGATGTCTTCCATGAAGGTAACATCAATTGAGACAAGATATTTGTTAAGACTAGGACAATAACATCTATAACCTTTCTGGAGATGAGAATAATCGAGAAAGATACACTTCAAAAACTTGGGATCTAATTTAGTAACATGCGGCGAACATCCCGAACAAAACAAGTGCTACCAAATATCCTAGGGTCAACCGGAAATAGTGACTTATTAGGAAACAAAATTTTGTAAGGAATCTCACCACGAAAAACAGATGAGGGCATGCGATTAATAAGAAAACATGCGATTGAAACTGCATCGGCCCAAAAAGGTTTAAAAACATTCATTTGAAATAATTAGGCACGTGTAGTTTCGAGAAGATGTATGTTCTTACGTTCGATCACTTCATTTTGAGATGGAATATCAACACACGAAGTTTCATGAAGCATGTCATTTTGAACCATATAAGATTGAAACAAAGCTGATGTATATTCTTTGGCATTATTACTTCGCAAAAAACAAATTGAAACTTTAAATTGAGTTTTAATCTCAACACAAAATGCACAAAAAATAGAAAACAATTCAAAATGACTCTTCATTAAATATAACCAAATTACACGAGAATAATCATCCACAAAAGTAACAAAATACTTAAATCCAGGTTTAGACAAAATAGGACAAGGACCCCAAACATCAGAATGAACTAATTTAAAAGAAACACTAGCACGTTTATTAACTCTTGGATTTGAATTAAGACGACAATGTTTTGCAAATTGACAAAACTCACAATCTAATGAAGACACCTTACTAAACTGAGGACAAAGTTTCCAAAGTAAAGGAAGAGATGGATGATCCAGTCTACAATGTGCCTCGAAGGGAGAGGTTACACCAGAGCAAGCAACAGATTTCGGTATTGGTGTGTCAAGAATATAGAGGCCTTTAGACTCATGTCCTTTACCAATAGTCTTCTTCGTCATAAGATCATGAAATAAGCAACGATCAGGAAAAAATGAGATGCAACATTTAAGATTGCGAGTAAGTTGACTTATAGAGATCAAATTAAAGGATAAGCTAGGTAAATGTAAGACATACGACAAAGGAAGCAAATGAATGGGAGTAATTGTGCCAGACCCAAGAACACGAGATGGTGACCCATCGGTTAAGGTAATAGTAGAGGTGGAAGTGTGTGACTGAAAAGTAAAAAAGAGACTAGAATTACCTATCATATGATCTGTGGCACCAGAATCAATAACCCATTTGGAAGATGAGGAAAATAGACACGCATTTGATTACCTGAATTAGCAATAGCAATGACAGAAGGTGATGAAGACCTTAGTGATTCTTGATATTGTGAGAACTTGGTAAATTCATCTACAGAGATACGAACCGATTTGTCAGAAGTATCATAAGTGGATGCAATATGAGCCGAGTGACCTTTCTGATGCTTGTACTGAAGCTTTCTGCAGTCATGTTTCGTATGTCTTGGTTTGTGACAATAGTGACACACAATATCTCTTAGGTCCTGTGGTCGAGTTTCAAACCTTTGCGAGTTGCCTCCTTTGTTTCTATTCATATAAGTTGACCGTCCATGCTCATAATTATTATATCGGCTGACCAAAGCACCATTTAATTGAGCAGGTGGAAGTGGAGTGCCTTCTGTACGAAGTACTCGACTAAACACCTCTTGTAAAGAAGAGATCTCAGAACGAAAAAAAACTTGGGACTTAGCAGTCTCAAAAGCAGAGGGAAGACCGGCAAGAAAACTCATGACCGCCATTTGTTCCCGTTGGCTTTGCTGAACCTTCACATTAGGGCTAAAAGACATCAAACTATTGAGTTTCTCATAAGTCCTTTTAAATTCCATAAAATAATTCGTGAGTGACTGATCTTGTTTGTCTGTATGGTAAAATGCTTTGCATACCTTATACATGTGAGAAAGATTTCCTTTATCAGAATATAAGAAATCCAAATAATCCATCAATTCCTTAACGAATTCACAATGATTGATCAAGTCAATTACATTACTCTCAATAGAATTCCGAATCTGTAGAAATAAGTCGGCATCTTCTACAGCCGTATGCGCTTTGAATAATCTTTAGGAGGATTATTAGTCAAATGAGTATCTTTGTCGATACTTCTTAAATAAATTCGAATGGTCTTGCTCCAAGCCAAATAATTCGAACCATTGAGCTTATGGTCCGTGATTTTAGATATCACAGGCACCATATCCGTCACAACATTAGATTTCTTTTCAGCCATAACTCCTACAAACTACAGGGCAGCGAACAAACGAACAAAAAAAATCCAACAACAACAGTGACCAAACACGCAGTGAACAAGAACACAAAATTGGAAGAACCCAAACCTGAACAATCACAAGCGATGAGTGCCAAACCACCATAGATGATGCAGGGGAACGCCGGAATGCAACATGAGGTCAACCGGAGAAGACTCCTGCACGGACGCGCTAACACGCGCCGGCACGTGTGGCTCACTCGTGGCTCGTCTGGTAACCGAACTTTGGGGTTTGGTCGGTCGGCGGCTGAGCTTACTCCCTGTGCTGACGGTGAGAAAAAAATTGCACTCCAAAAGGGTGTTACGAGTTGGAACCCAAAAATGTACTAAATCTTAATTTGTGTTTACCCAAAATTAGACCCTAATTTGAACGGGGAAAAAAAATATCGAATTTTATAACCCAAATGCTTTGATACCATGTAAAACTCAGAATTCACTCTTCTTCATTTTCATTCAAAGACACTACATATTTATATACAAAGCTAGGGACACTCTTATGTGACATACACCTAATACATAACTAATATATTCAACTAGTGATAAACACCTAATACATAACTAACATCTCTAACAACAGAGAAGAATTGGATTTTGAACTCCCTTTTGAAATCATCAAAGGTTTCAATTATGCATACCCCTTGTTGCACATCACCATGTCTCCGTTTCCACCATAGCATAGCAGTGTCAGACAAGTACATGGCAGCAGTTTGGATCTTTGGCTTGGGAACATCCACCTTTTTGACCTCAATGATAGTGGTTGTGCTAGTTCCTACGGTCATAGCTCGCTTACAAAGAGGTAGGTCACCACCCATATCCTCCACTCTAAGCAACACATTAGCAATTTCTCTTTGGACAAGATCCTTTACAAAGAGCTAAGTCACCACCCATCAATCTCTAGCCTTAACCCACCATCTAGCTCGTTGAGGGACATTTTGACTGCTGCATGGATCTCCATATCCTCAGCCTTCAAGCCGTTGCAACGTTCCTCCAAGTTGTCCACCCGGTCGAACAGCTCCCCTAAGCTGTCCTGCACACTCCCAACACGTGCTTCTAAGCTAGAAAGCATGTCTTTCAACTTGGCTCGATATTCCTTTGGTGATTTCCGAACTTCCTCACGCCCACGTTCCATTGGTGGAACATCCACACTTGGTGTAGCTAGGGCACCGTTCTTCATTATGCCAAGTGTAGTAATGCTTCAACCTAAAGCTCCGATATCAACTGTCAGGACCTTAAATTTCAAATAGCGATCGTGCGACACTTAGCATGGTCCGTTGCACTAAGTCTGCCTTTCACCCGAACGAAACTCTCCAAAGAGATTAGAAAGAGAGTTTGTAAAGAATGCCTTGTATTGCTCTTAGAGAAGGTTATCTTACAATTTCTCAAGGATTTTCCAAGATTTCCAAGGATGAATACAAATGAATACCAATAGGTTTATTTATAGTGTAGCATCAAGCTTAAGACTATGCCATAACTTTCTAGATCCTTCTATATCTAGAATGTACAAGAATGCTCTAGCTTTATCTACATTATGCCACAAGGTTCTAGGACCTTCTAGCCAACTCTAGAGTCTTCTAGGATTGTCTAATTCCTTCATGCAAGTTCTAGGATGTTCCGTAAGCTTCTAAGGATTTCTACATCCTTCATGAACCATCCAGCACGTTCTAAAATATTCCAACCTTTCTAGCACCTTCCAGCACGTTCTAAAATATTCCAACCTTTCTAGCACCTTCCAGCACATACTAGTATACTCTGGAATATTCTAGAGTCTTCAAGACTTGTGTTGAGTCCATACAACTCTAACTCTTGATGAGCGAAAACCGGCATCGCCGATTCTCGCAAATACTTTGGTTTTAATATTTGTAAAACTCTCGCAAGTGCACGAATCATTTCGTAGAAAATGATAAGTATACTCCCAAGGTCGATCTAAGGAAGGAATGTATGTGGTTTTTAATTTATTATTCAAACTTTTAAAAAAACGAAATTAAATCCTAAACATCCTGTCACGATATTTTGGGGTTTTGTGTTTTTAATCTAATAACAGAAAATTAAACATAGATTCAATAAACATTCATGCAAATTTTATATTTTATAAATAGTGGAGTATTTATGGATATAATAACTAAGTTAATTATGCTTGCTCGTATTATCTAGGTTATTAAAGATATGAATTGATATTTATTGATTCTCCCTTTTTTGTATGAATACCACCTTTGGTGGGGTTAGATATTCTTTGTTAACTAAACAAATCAATTAACACCTATGGGTGGGGTTGATAACTAATTTGGTTAATTAAATTAATTCCTTTTTCTAAGAGATTGAAAATGAACCATTTAAATGCCACCTTTGGTGGGTTAAAACGATTTAAACTTTATTCAAGGTGTCCAAATTAAACCTAAGAATTTAGTTATCCAAGTACTAACTTTCAAGTTTTAAAACCACTACCGAAAACATGTCGTCAATACATTTTCGATAATAATTCTTATAAAAACTTTTGAAATAGAGCTTCACTCTAACTAAGGCGATTGTAAAACAAATAAAAGAAGCACTACTCTAAATTAGGCCAGGATAACTAAACCTTAAAATCTAATTTTGATTTAAGTTTGTAATGAAAAATAATGTATTTCTCTCTAACATCCTTAATATAAAATCTTGAATAAAAATAAAATCAATTCATTTTAGAAATTTTCACCTATTTAATATTTCGCAAGCATAACAACGTTATTATTATATCATGATTATAAGCAATTGCAGTTAAATTTAATCACAGACAAATTAAATATAACATGTAAGAATAAAGCATAAAAATAAGCGTAAAGAAAATAAAATCCTTACAAGACTTGACGCTATTCCCGTTGCTAGAAAACCTCCAAGCGGAATTTGCACTTCCATTTATTGAATCAAAAATCTAAATTATTACAAAACATTACAAGTTCCTCTCAAAAAGAAGAACTCTAAACAAGACAATTGAACTAAAAACTAAGAGAAAAACTAAGAAAAGCTTAGAAACTAAGAAAGAAACTAAAGAAAAATCAAAAAGAAAGAAATGAGAAAAAGAAAGAAGGGAGAAAGAGGGTTTTGAGGTGTTTTGAAGGTGTGTTATGAAGTGAATGGAAGGGGGGTATTTATAGGTGAGGATGGAGAGAAAAAATAGAGAAAAAAATGTTAAAAAAATGTAAAAGCGGATTAGTGATTCTTGGCGTCATCGATCAATGGCGTCGGCGTAACAGCGGTACCATCTGCGGATGAAACGATCTGCGTGCAATCTGCGGATGAAACGATAACGCGGATGAAACGGTGTCGCGGATGAAACGATCTGTAGCGGATGAAACGATCTGCGGATGAAACGATACCGCGGATGAAAACGATACCGCGGATGAAACGATGTCGCGGATGAAACAGTACCATGCGGATGAAACGATACCAGCGGATGAAACGGATGTTAGCGGCGGAGTTAATGGCGGGAAGCCTTGCCAGCCGGTATGTGTGCGTTTTCTCCTTTTGACATTTTTGACCTTTTTGACCCATTTTGTCCAATTTTTCCATATTTGTCGACCTTTACGCATTTATTTATTTATATATTTGTGATGTATTGCTTCAGGTATTCCTCTTTGAGTCTTTAAGTTGCATTTTTAAGCCAAAATACCGAAAAACAATAAAAATACCGTGATTAGAAAAAGACAAATTTATATAAATATATGATAAAACATATAAATATATATATTTTTAATCAATTAAAGTCGTAAAATCATGGTTATTTTAGTGCTTTTTGAGCACTCATCACAACCCCAACTGAACTTGCTAGTCCCCAGCAAGAAGCGATAAAAACTAAAAATTAAACTATCCTAAATCACTTGAGTGGATTGACACGGTTGCATTTAGCCTATCTGACAAGCCTTTAAACCCTAGGTTGCCACTGAGTGGACGAGTTTGAGTCTCGTGAGGGTTTTGATAATGATACCCACAAACATTGCACTAAATGTAAAAACAAAAGAAACAATAAAAACAAACAACTTAAAAATTAAGTTTGCAACAAAATCACAAATTAACAACATTTCACAAAAATGTCTCATACTTTTTAATCTCCTTTAAGATCATAATTAAAATCTCAAGCATAAGTTATCTTAATCTCTTTAAACAATCATGATTTATTATAATAATTAGTCGAAAATCATTTTCATATTTCATATCAAAAATGTATCCATTTAATTTCACCCAATTTGATGTCATGAATCGAATTCGACTCTATTCCTCACAAGTCAATACTCTCAAAACAGTGAATGCTATGGGTTGAAACACTGATACTGATTTATATGCGAAAGAGTTGATGTATAGAAATGAAGTAATATGTTCGCGTATGTATAAAGAATAAAGGCTCAAAGTGTTATTTTAACATTGATCTCATGAAAGGAATCAAATGTATAAATTATAAAGATATCATATATAAAAATTATTTTCATGCATAAATCAAACTCATTAAGAAAGAATTTCAAGATATATGCCTTTTACAAATGAAGAAATTGCAATGACTTCTTGAGAATTACTTCTTATATCTTTCTTTTGTAATTAGCCTTTACTCATGACTTTGTAATGATCACGGGTTATAGTATGTAGATGATACTATTTTTATCTCTCTCTTTTTTTTTTGTAGATATTTTTCAATATGTGTATTTCTTAGAAAGTCAACCCAGTGCAGATTTTACATATTTTGGATTTTGGTGAGTGGTTAATTTTGTGACTTTTCTGTTTGATCTTGGTTTAGGTAACCCCGGATATGTCTTTTTTTTTTTTTTTTTTGTAGTAGTAGTCATGCATAAATGAGATATAAGCATATCTTATCAACTTCTACTCAAATCATTTAATCTAAGCAAAAATAATAATCAAAAATATATGATACTCTATTAAAATGAAAAAAATTCATACATTCAACGCTAATACCTATACAGATCATCTAAAAATTTGAAGAAATAAGAAATGTGTTTGGAGTAGAAAAAATATATATTTCACTCTGAATAAAGGAAATTAGGCTCAAATTATATCTACATGAAAGGTAGTCTCCACTAAAAAAAACTTCATAAACACCGATTTTGGGTTTAATATAATTTCAACATCTTATCGAGAAATACTAATTATGACAAAACTAACTAATTATCAAAAATAATTACAAAATATTTCATGATATGTTTTCAAAAATTAATCTAACAATCAAAAGACTTAACTATTTACTTAAATTTGATTTAAAGAAATGATAAACTTTTGTGAAACTCTTTTTTTATATATATTTTTTTTTATATTTTTTTATATTCCAAAAATTACTAAATCACACGAGAATAGAAATAAAACCAAACACACAAAAGTATATATTTTTTTTATTTTTTAATTAAGCATGGTAACTTTTCACCACCCCCAACCTAGAACTTACATTGTCCTCAATGTAACAATGTAAATTAAAGATAAAGAGAAAAGAGAAGAAAGATTACCTATTTCTTGAGAAAGTCTGAGTAGTAATGGAAAATGCAGTGCATCCATCATATTCATCATTAAAGTGTATACAGACGGATCATTGTGAACTTAACATCTCAACAAATATTTTTAGTTTTAACAATTTAAAAATTATTCACATGTAAATAAAAGAAATAAAAGAAAATTACCTAAAATGATGGGTTCATCCAAATAACAGTTTAACGTCTTAGCAAGACGTAACTTGGGATTGCATTTTAAGTAAACTCAATGTCCCATCATCGTTGAGTCAATCAAACCTGCCAGGTAAGACAAGGTTGTCTACCTATATCTTTTAGTCATGCCTATTGATTTTGATTTCTTTCGTACTTAAAACTAGAGGCATATTTTGAGTTTTAGATAACACACATCTAGGTACAAATCAAATAATTAAGGCATAAAAACACAATTGTACCTAGATTAAACAAAGAAACTAGCTCCTTAGATTGTAATCAAAACTTTAAAATTTTGGAGATAGTTCAAAAATTTTTGTTTTTTTTTTGTTTTTTTTGTTTTTTTTAAATAACATAATCAATATTAACCAAGAGTCTTTCTGCGAAAGAATGGTGGTCAAAGAGCGCCCTTAAAAACCATCCTCCTGACGAACAACGTTCGGGAAAGACTAGTGGCGACAGCGCTTAGAACTAGTCTCTGACATTTAACTCATGATCTTTACTTTTCATGTTATTAAGTTAAGTTAAATAAAACTTTAAGTTAATGAAAATCTAAGTTAATTAAGTTTAAAGAAAAGGTTAATTAAGTTAAGTGAATTAAAAAATCTAAGTTAATTAAGTTAAAAAAAAAATCTAAGTTAATTAAGTTAAGTTAAAAAAAAATCTAAGTTAATTAAGTTAGTAAAAAAAAATTAATTTAAGTGAAGTAAAAAAAATCTAAGTTAATTAAGTTAAAAAAAAAATTAATTAAGTTAAGTCAAGTAAAAAAAATCTAAGTTAATTAAGTTAAGTGAAGTAAAAAAAAAAAAAAGTTAATTAAGTTAATGAAAATTTAAGTAAAAACCTAAGTTAATGTTAAAAACAATCTTAAAAAAAAAAAAAGCTAAGTTAAGTAAGTTAAATAAAAATCAAGAAGAAAAACAAATATAGCAAAAGAAAGAAAATTAAAAAATAATAAAATAAAATAAAATTGAAAAAGGTAAAAGAAAATAAAATAATTTAAAAAAAAAAAAAAAAAAAAAAAAAAAATTAAAATTATGATAAATAAAAAATAAAAAAAAATTAAACTTAAAAAAAATTAAAATTTTGGTTTTTTTTTTTTTTATTCTTTTATTTTTTTATTTTTTTATTTTTTTATTTTTTTATTTTTTTATTTTTTTATTTTTTATTTTATATTTATTTTATATTTATTTTATTTTTTTATTTATTTTTTTATTTATTTTTATTTGTTTTTTTTTTATTTTTGTTTTTTTATTTTTTTTGTTTTTTTTTTTTTTTTTATTTTTTAGTTTTTTATTTTTTTATCTATTTTTTATTTATTTTTTTTTATTTTTTTTTATTTTTTATTTTTTTCTTTTTTATTTATTTATTTATTTTATTTATTTATTTTATTTATTTATTTATTTTTTTATTTATTTAAAATTTATTAAAAAAATTTTTTTTTTTTATTTTTTATTATTTCTTATGAAATTTAAAATTTGAAATTTGATTAAATTTTTTATTTTTTTTATTTTTTTTTTTTTACAAAAACAAAAAAAAAATCACAATTATTTACAGCACAAAAATATTTTTAAAATTTTGATAAATAAATTAAAAACGCTATTCCTTCCAAGAATGACGCCAAAACTTGATGAGCAACCAGATCGCCAATTCTCGCAAATACTTTGGTTTTAATATTTGTAAAACTCTCGCAAGTGCACGAATCATTTCGTAGAAAATGATAAGTATACTCCCAAGGTCGATCTAAGGAAGGAATGTATGTGGTTTTTAATTTATTATTCAAACTTTTAAAAACGAAATTAAATCCTAAACATCCTGTCACGATATTTTGGGGTTTTGTGTTTTTAATCTAATAACGAGAAAATTAAACATAGATTCAATAAACATTCATGCAAATTTTATATTTTATAAATAGTGGAGTATTTATGGATATAATAACTAAGTTAATTATCTTGCTTCGTATTATCTAGGTTATTAAAGATATGAATTGATATTTATTGATTCTCCCTTTTTTGTATGAATACCGCTTTGGTGAGTTAGATATTCTTTGTTAACTAAACAAATCAATTAACACCTATGGGTGGGGTTGATAACTAATTTGGTTAATTAAATTAATTCCTTTTTCTAAGAGATTGAAAATGAACCATTTAAATGCCACCTTTGGTGGGGTTAGACGATTTAAACTTTATTGAGGTGTCAAATTAAACCTAAGAATTTAGTTATCCAAGTACTAACTTTCAAGTTTTAAAACCACTACCGAAAACATGTATTCAATACATTTTGAGATAATAATTCTTATAAAAACTTTTGAAATAGAGCTTCACTCTAACTAAGGCGATTATACCAACAAATAAAAAGCACTACTCTAAATTAGGCCGGATAACTAAACCTTAAAATCTAATTTTGATTTAAGTTTGTAATGAAAAATAATGTATTTCTCTCTAACATCCTTAATATAAAATCTTGAATAAAAATAAAATCAATTCATTTTAGAAATTTTCACCTATTTAATATTTGTAGCAAGCATAACAACGTTATTATTATATCATGATTATAAGCAATTGTGATTAAATTTAATCACAGACAAATTAAATATAACATGTAAGAATAAAGCGTAAAAATAAGCGTAAAGAAAATAAAATCCTTACGATCTTGACGCTATTCCGTTGCTAGAAAACCTCCAAGCGGAATTTGCACTTCCATTTATTGAATCAAAAATCTAAATTATTACAAAAACATTACAAGTTCCTCTCAAAAGAAGAACTCTAAACCCAAGACAATTGAACTAAAAACTAAGAGAAAAACTAAGAAAAGCTTAGAAACTAAGAAAGAAACTAAAAAAAACTAAAAACTAAGAAATGGAAGAAAGAAAGAAGAGAGAAGAGAGGTTTTGAGGTGTTTTGAAGGTGTGTTTTGAAGTGAAGGGAAGGGGGGTATTTATAGGTGAGGATGGAGAGAAAAAATAGAGAAAAAAATGTTAAAAAAATGTAAAAACGCGGATTAGTGATGGGTGGCGTCATCAATGGCGTCGGCGTAACGGCGGTACCGATCTGCGCGGATGAAACGATCTGCATTACCGCAATCTGCGGATGAAACGATACGCGGATGAAACGATGTCAGCGGATGAAACGATGTAGCGGATGAAACGATGTCGCGGATGAACAAGTACCAGCGGATGAAACGATACAGCGGATGAAACGATACCGCGGATGAACAATTACCATGGATGAAACGATACCGCGGATGAAACGATTATTCTTAGCTGACTTAAAGCGGAAGTTAGCGAAGCCTTGTGGCCGGCGTATGGCGTTTTCTCCTTTTGACATTTTTGACCTTTTTGACCCATTTTGTCCAATTTTTCCATATTTGTCGCCCTTTACGCATTTATTTATTTATATATTTGTTATGCATTGCTTCCAGTATTTCTCTTTGGGTCTTTAAGGTTCATTTTTAAGCCAAAATAGAAAAACAATAAAAATACCCGTGATTCCGAAAAAGACAAATTTATATAAATATATGATAAAACATATAAATATATATATTTTTAATCAATTAAAGTGCATAAAATCATGGTTATTTTAGTGCTTTTTGAGCACTCATCAACTCTTTCTAGACATCTCTTGGTCACTCTAGAACTTTCCCATGTAGAAGAGTCTAGATCCTTTAGGTAACCACCATTTATTTGGATTTTAAGGGACAATTTGAGCAGGATATAACAACTAGTTGTTTTCTGATTCTTGTAAGACACTCCCATTTGCATTTAGCCTTCATTAACTTTTATATTGGAATGAAATGAAAGTGATGAGGTTGTTCAATATGCATTAAATCAGGCATATTAAAGAATTTTTTTGGCTTACAACTGCACAAAGGGATTGCATAGCTCTTGAAGGAATTTTTACAACTAGATTTATATCAGTCTACGTGTTTTGTTTAATTTTAGTCAAGCCTTAGACAAGGACAAGTGTAGGCTTATAGTGGAATGCTATGGTTTCTTTGTTGAGTGATATCTTGAGATATTTAACTCTTTTTTAATTTTTTTTTATGAATAAATATGAAAAGGTTAAACCAGTAGTTAGCATTGCAAGGTATCTTGTGGTTTGGTTTAGTAGAGTACATAATAAGGTTCAGCAAATTACATATTGGATAGTTGATGAGAAATTTTGGTTTTGGATGATGTGGTTGCATAAAGTCTAGATCAATTCAAAGGACAACAAATGTGTGACATCTTGTAAGGTTATGCTTGTGTTGGAGGCATAAGGATTTCTGGAATGGATAGGAAAAGGAGGTTGTTGTATCCTTATTTTAATTTGACCAGAACTACAATGGTGAAAGGAAATCACATATAATTGAACAATTTGTACAAAGAAGATGAAAATGAAGACTTAATTGAAAAGAAGAATAAATAGAAATATAAACAGTCAACTAGAAGAGAAATGTTACTTGCAAGACTGCAATGTAGTGATGGCAAAAGAAAAGGAAGATCACAGGTGAAGAAAGACCAAAAAATATAAACGAATTAACCTTAATTGCATTTGTTTATGAGATTTTGATATTTTCTTTTTTATTTTTCTTATCTATGGCTTTCTATAATTTTTTTAATTTTTAATGAAATTAGGTCAAAATTTTATATGTAACTCATGAAATCAACTTATAAAGGAACTGTTTGAGGTTATAGTCTTAATCGTCTCGAAGCATAAAAGCTTTTAAGTGTAAGCCTCGTGACAAAAAGGCATAGGCCTTAATGTACCACCCAATGCTATAGTCTCAAAACTCTCCTTTTAAGCTTTATCTCGATAACATCAAAAAAATTGCTCTAAATCTACATCTACGCAACACTATCACATTCTTAGCCTTCATACTATTCTCATGCATGTTAAAATTTTTTAACAAAGATTTGTAAAATCCTAGAATGGCTCATTATACACTGTTCATGTACTAATAATCAAATTTTAGAAAAAATCTCTTACTTATTGATGTAATATTGATGTGACCACTATTGTATAAGGGTAAGGAATGCCAGGGGTCCTATAGCTTATACAAGTGGAGTGCATATATCTCGTAGTTTTTTAATAAATGACATAGGTTTTAATGCTTTCATAAAATTAATACTAAAATCATATTCTGCAAATAAGGAATTAGTATGGTTTGCATGTTAAAAAAAATCATTATATGGTCTTAAACAATCACGTAAAGTATGGTTTGATAATTTTGTCAAAATAATGAGAAAGCAAGGATATCAATAGTGACAATCCGACCATAATTGTTTTTTAAACAAACTAGAAATGGAAAAAGAGAAACTCTAATACTATGTGTTGATGATATAACACTTACTGGTCACAACTTGGAAGAAATTGAGAGACTAAAGAAAACACAAAATTTGAAGTCAAAAATTTGGGACTAATGCGATACTTCTTAGTAATGTAAGTTGTAAACTCAAAAAGGGGAATCAGTGTCTTTCAACGAATATATGTTCTTGATATTCTCACAAAAATACGTATGCCAAGCTGCAAACCTAGTGATACTATGATTGAGGTTGGAAAGAAATCTGAAAAATGATATAATTATCTCATACTTGACTTGACATAGCATTTGCAGTTAGTGTTAGTCAACACATACATTTCTTAAAGGAAACCCACCTTGAAGTGGTTTAAAGAATTCTCATATACCTCAAAAGGTTGCCTAATAGGAGGATTATTCTTCAAGAAGAATGAAATCAAAAACTTAGAAGTATACACCAATACGGACTAGGCTAGATCAGTTGAGGATAGACAATCAACTACCGGTTATTGCACTTCTATCTTCAAAAATATAGTGACATGGAGAAGTAAGAAGGAAAATATAGTAGCTAAGAGTAGTGCTGAAGTAGAATTCCGAATAGTCGTACAAAGAATTTGTAAGACATTATGGTTAAGGAAATTCTTGATGGAATTTTAAATTTCAGCAGAACTTTCAGTTAAGCTATAGTCATCAACATCTCTTTAAATTAGTTCAGCATGATAGAACAAAAACATTGATGTAGAGGGACACTTTATCAAGAAGGTTGAAGATGGAATAATTTGTATGATTTATGTTCCAACAAAAAAACAAATTGTTGATATATTCATCAAAGGACTTCCTCGATAAAATTTGATACCTTATTTGCAAGTTAAATATAATCAATATTTACGATCCAATTTGAGAGGGAATATTAAAATCTCAAGAATGAATGTTGAAGATTTGATATGATTGTATGTTGATTAGGAGATTAAGAACTTTATTAAAATGTTCAAGAATGAATGGTGAAGATTTGATATGATTGTACATTGATTAGGAGATTAGGAACTTTATTAGAAAATTTGGTTCTTGTTTATTTTAGTCATAAATTAGGAGATTGTTTTCCTTTTTTGTCTAGATCTAATTTTCCTATAAATTATTTACTAAAGCTGTTGTACATGATATAATTCAATATACATAAATACATTTCACAAAATACAAAGTCTTCGATGAGTTTGCATTACTGCATTGATTTATTATGTTTTGACGACATTATACAACTCACTTTGACACTGACGTGGGTTTTTTTTCTTTTTATCTTAATTATGACAGCTAGCTTTTGTGATTTAGTAATTACGATCATGCATTATATCAATTAGAAGCATATAAAATAGATTTATATTAGCAGTTGAAAGTTTTGGTAAAGTTTGATGCTTCTAATTATATCCCATCCTTGTGATATCCAGATTACTCTATTTTATGTATTTGCTTAAAAAGCTAAATTCACTCTAATGATGCATCTTATAGATGTGGATGATAGCTCAAGAGAAGGAGCCTTGGAAAATTTTGACCAAAATGATGGTGGAAATTCACTTTATAACTTTCTCTATCCCGATAAAGAGCTTCTCCCAGATGATAAAGAAATGAATATATTTGATCATCTTGAAGAGCTGCGTCAGAGAATCTTTGTCTCAGTTTTAGCAGTTGGAGCAGCCATCTTGGGCTGCTTTGCATTCTCGAAAGAACTAATAATGATTCTTGAGGCTCCAGTTAAAGTGCAGGGTGTAAAATTCCTACAGCTAGCTCCTGGCGAGTTTTTCTTTACAACTATAAAGGTTAGACTGAATGAGATGACTCTCTTGTATATGCTTAATATGTTTCCATATTATTTTTGAAGCTCTATGTCTAAATTTTAAGCTCCTTATCATTTTTCACCCAGTTAGTCCAACTAGCTGATTCTGTTGTATAAAAACATACCAAATGGGCAACGTCAAAACGAGACTTCCTTTTATTATAAAACCTTTACTTGATTATAGTTTTCAGGGTGTGAAATTTTTGGTTAGTGCATGATCCAACATCAAACAGAGTTGACAATTAAGCATTTTTACAAAAGTATGATACGTAAACTTGAAAGTACCACTTGATATGTAGACTTCCTTTTATATATTTAATTAGCCAATGCAGTTATATATCTGAGCTTGCTTATCTGTGATATCATATGCTGCTAATACAAGGAGAACTATGTTAATGTTGCATGGCAGGTATCAGGGTACTGTGGTCTTCTGTTAGGAAGCCCTGTCATTCTATATGAGGTTATAGCCTTTGTTCTTCCGGGACTGACAGTAGCTGAAAGAAGATTTCTTGGGCCAATTGTCTTAGGCTCTTCAGTACTTTTCTATGCTGGTGTTATCTTCTCCTACCTGGTTCTTACGCCAGCAGCACTGAACTTTTTTGTTACTTATGCTGAAGGGGTTGTGGAATCTTTTTGGTCCATTGACCAATACTTTGAATTCGTACTCGTCCTCATGTTCAGTACAGGCTTATCTTTCCAAGTAACACTTATCTTTTCTAGCTTTTTAGTTAAGAAGATTGAATATAGTGGCAAATATTAATTTTTCAATTTGATATCAATAGCTTATCTTGCTTGCTTAAACCAGATACCGAATCGATTTGCTCACAATTTGAGTGCTATCAGTGTTGTCACTTTTAGAATTGTCTTGTGGTAATCATCAAGCCACTTGCATTTCTAATATTGATCACAAATAAATAGGCTAAACAATTCCGTTGGTCACTAACATTGACCTCATTTCACGCTTTGGTCACAATTATTTTTCGTTACATTTGTTACCCAACCTCTTTCATTTTTAATGCATTTGGTCTTATTTGCAGTTATCCTTTAACTGCAAATGAAAAAATTTAACTCTCTTATTTGCACATGCTTCAATTTTCAATATAAAGTTTGGTCATTTATAGGGATATAATTGCAAATAGGTTCAAAACATGTTAAAAATAAAATGTTAGGGATCAAATGTAGGAAAAATAATAATTTCAAGACGGTGGGAAATGGTATAAAATTCAAGGAAAAATAAATGGTATAATAGAGTTATTTAGCCCAAATAAATATTTTGGTTATTTTTCTTCTCTTTCTTCCTCTCTTAAATATCAGTTTTGTCATTGTTTTGGTGATATCAGTAGACCCTTTTAAACTGCATAGAAACTCTCTTGTATATCCTATATTCATAGCTCCGATCTTGATAAATGAATTGAGTTGAAATTGTATTCAATTCTCATTGTCTTTTGTAGGTACCAGTTATACAAGTTCTATTAGGACAAGTTGGTTTAGTGACTGGGGATCAAATGTTGTCAGTTTGGAGATATGTAGTGGTTGGTGCAGTTGTTGCAGCTGCTGTCCTTACGCCGTCAACTGATCCACTTACTCAGGTACTTTTGGCAGCACCCCTCCTTGGTCTCTACTTGGGGGGTGCCTGGATGGTTAAACTTACCGGCAGATGAACATTACCTCTCAAATCCAAGTATTTATTCCAACCTTCCTAACTATATAATTTAAAAAAGGATAATGTAAATTCCCAGTAATGTCATGTGTGTTAATATTGTTTTTATGTAAAGGAAATTTCCGTAATGCATTCCTAAATTGCAATGACAATTGTAGAGGATTATTTTATTTAATTTTTTTATCAAATAAAAAAAAACTATACAGGTTGATATTCGAATTGAGGTGGAAGGTAGTGAAGGATTGGTGGTGAAGAGTCATTATCTAGACCATGAGTCAATTGTAGAGGAGTTGCTCGCTGAAGCATGGAATAAGTTGTGATTATTTAGTGTATGAAAAATAAAGTTTATTTAAGTCTAAAGGTCCAAATGTAAAGATACTACCTAAAATTGAAGATTCAAATTTCAAAGGGAAGGAAATAGGAAAGAAAAAACATGTAGCAATTACATTAATTATTACAATTTCATCTTTGAATGTTCATCTTACAATAAAGAGAGCTGGGTTGCCACGGCCTTTAGGTTAAGACAACATGGGTCTTTTAGTCTCTTTGTGAGATGAATCTTTTAGTCCTATTAAAATTAAAAGTTGGGTCCTTATTAGTCATATTAAATTTGATGGAGTGTTTTATACTAAAGATCCATTTAAAAACAACGAGATTAAAAGGCACACATTGTCCTAATTTAGAGAACTTAAACATATGTTTTCTACAAATAAAATAGGGAGGAAAAAAATACCCTAAAAGATCGCTCGACTTTGGTGTTCCATGAATACTTGAGTCCTTAACGTTTTAATAGGGAACTTCAATCCCTTTAACTTTTAAACAAATGAACATTTAAAAGTCCATATTAACGTGTTAGTCAAAGTATCTCAGATGTTACATCAATTGCCAACATAGCAACTTTTATCTCTTTATGTGATTGATCGAGTAATGCTACGTAGCATTAGTAAGAAAGTAACATTATTTAAGTGGATATAAATCTAATTATTAATTAAATTTTAAAAAAATTGTGCAAAATCATTAGATATATAACTATTTGAGTAATTGAATGATGTTTTAAATCATTAAATTTTAAATAACAATATATTTGCTTGTACATTGTGAACCGAGGTAGTTGGGACCATGAGGTACTTCATTGAACAAGATATCTTAACAAAGGATAGAATGACCTAGGTATGTTATAGATATATATGTATAACATTATCATGGACAATGAACCTGTTCTTGTGTTAGAAGAAGTCAAAGGTGGTCGTAACACTGAGGGATCGACGCATGTAGATTGAAATACCTATATATATAGACCTATGTATTCATTGTAATGGATATACTTATCTCTCCAACATTAGCTCTATACATTATATAGCATTTGTAATTCTTCCAACAATTTGTACCCATCGTGGGGACTTAAATTTTCTAGTCCATTGTAAGAATTTGAGACCTTTCACTTTACAAACTAGAAGAATCATCCTATGCTATAAGGAAATTTACCTATGTCAAAATGACTAGCCATCATACCATCTCTAAGTCAAGAAGAAGACACCCATAAAGCAATCTTATTCACCCTATTCTTGAATTCGATCTTAGCGCCAAGTACCTCACTACGCAACTTATTTCATACCACATCTAGGATTGGGTTATGATCCCACACAACCATTAGCACAATAAGAAAGTAGAGGACCCAAGGCTACTAAGACGTTACCTCATGCAGCCAATTCAATTAGCTAAAGTTCTGAAGATACATTTTTTGAGAGAGTTGCAAAGATGGAGAAGCTTTAATAACAAGTGACAAGGCTACAACAAGCTTTTATAAAATCATAGAGTGATAACAAGGAGTTTCCATCACGTTTGCCCCAATAGACCATCTTATCCCTATCATTTCATACCTAACCCCTCCTCATAAACCACTTCATTCCAAAAAGTCTCGGCAAGTGTCCCATAAGCCAAGAAGGTGTTACAATCAAAACCAACCTAGACTTGCATATGGGTAACCTATGCCTACAAGTCCATCTCTATATGAGTCCTACCACCCCAATCAGACTACGTATCAACACCAACCAAAACCACATGGCTTAAAATTTCTTGTGCCTAAGAAGATGCAAGCACGAGACAACCATTCTAATAGTGAATGGGATGAGAGGTTCAAGAAAATATTTATGGCCAATCAACTGAAGATCGAGGGAAAAGGACACCCTCTGAATGATATTAAGGCTTTGTATGATTAATTATCGATATAACCCTTTTATGGTAAAATCGAATGGATGGTTCCACCCCCAAATTATCTACACCGAAGTGTCTAACCAACAAGGGGACGAAGGATCTTGTAGTACATTTCATACATTTCAAAATGGCAATGGAGTTCATGTGTATGCTAGAAGAGAAGAGGAATACCATGTTTTACAAAAATATTTGCTTCCATTATCCATGATATGGTGTATAAGTGGTTCATAGAGCTACCTCCTAAGAGTATTAAGATTTTTAATGAGCTGGTCAATATCTTTATTACCAACTATGCAAGTAACAAGCCCATCAAAAAAATCGCACCATCTTTTCTCCATGGTCCAAGAGAATAGTGAGATGACGGAGAGTTACATGAGAAGATTCAAGAAAAAAAATCGAGATATCATAATATCCCAACTCCATTTCTATTGAAGCCTTTAGAAAAAGGCATCAAATGGAACATGGTTCTATTTATAGAGTTGATCAAAACTACGTGCAATCTCTTGATTTGGTTTATAAAAAGGCCCAAAAATTTATCAACGTTGAAAAAGAGTCAAGGTTGTTAAGGACTTTGGTATGTAGACCGTTGAACAAGTCCAACGACATCGGTAATATGGATAGTAGAGAGAGGAAACCCTTTGTGGATAGACATCCAAACCTACCACATTTAAGTCGGGTGTAGCATCTAGGGGAAAGCTTGGGATGTGAGGGAGGGCATTATCTTCTTTCCAAGGGCCACCTCTATATATGTCTCTTGTTGAAGCAGTCCAGAAAATGGAAAGAATGAACCAAGTTAGATGGCCACAACCTATGAGAGATCCCAAGTGAGACCCCAATAAATATTGTGCCTTCCACAAGGACATGGGACATTGAACCAAAGATCACAAACATTTCAAGTGGAGTTGAAGAAACTATTGTCTGACAGACACTTGGGGGACGTGGTGGAAGAAAATAGAGGTCAAAGACAAGAAAACCGAGAAGGGAAGTTGTTCCCCACAACCTCTCCCAAAGGGAAGCAAATAGACTGGATCAACCACCTCAAGGGATTATTTGCATGATTCATACCTTTCATCGTGGTTATACCATATTAGGTCACACCTAGAATTTGTAGAAAAGGTATGCCAGGGAAGTTAGGGATATACGGCCTATTTATATGTTGAGATAGGAAGGATCTATTTTCCCTTTTGTTTTTGAAGTTAGGGAGGTCATCCCTCCTCATAATGATCCCTTGGTTATCATGGTTAAAATTGCACATTGTGAACAGCGAAGGGTATTGATAGATAATGGCAGTTATTTTGATTTGTTGCACTTGTCTTCGTTTATAACCATAGGGATAAACCCTAAGGAAATAACCCAACAACAAATGTCATTAGGGCTTCAATGATAGAGTCACCATTTCAGTGGGTACCATCTAACTCTCTATCTCTATGAAGGGAGCTATAGTGCTTACAAATTTTGTTGTTCTAAATACGTCCACTTCTTACAATGTAATTCGATAAAGACTTTGGATTCATAAGATGATGACAATCTCATCAACCTACTATCAACTGATTAGGTACTCAGTGTAGGATGGAGTAAAGGAAATAAAGGGTGATTTGGAGAGGGTAAGAAGTTGGCATAACTTCCTTGATCTAGCTCAAAATAGCAACCAAAGGATGGGAAACATCAAAGCCTAGCCAAGACATATCATGTGCTAGTGGCTCTTGAGGCCTATGAGATAATTTTCATTGGAACTTTTGAAGAAGAAAAGTCCCTAAAAATTAGGTCAAAGTTGCTTATTGAGACAAAAGGATCATTGATAAAGTTCTTGAAGAGAAATGTGCACCTTTTCACTTGGAAGCTAGAAGACATGCACAGTATTAATCTTGATATAATCACATACAAACTAAATATGGATCACACTAAAAACCAACCCAATAGAGAAAGATGATATTTGCGAGGGAAAAGAGCAACATCATTAAAAGAAAATCAAGATAGTAGGATGGATCCAAGACTTTCACTACCCAACATAGCTCTTGAATGTCATCCTAGCAAAAAAAAGGTGGAGGTGATCAACGCATGTGTGTCAATTTCACTGATGCCAATATTGCCACTTCAAAAGATTGCTTTCCTCTACCAAACATTGACCAACTCGTAGATGCCACTATGGGATTCAAGGTAATAAGTTTTATGGATCCATATTCTGGCTACCACCAAATCCAAATGCATCCTATAAATAAAGAAAAGACATCATTCGTCTTAGAGGAAGAGACCTTTTTCTTACACAAAAATGCCATTTGGGTTAAAAATACAAGAGCCATAAATCAAAGACTGGTGAATAAAATGTTCGAGCATCAGACAAGGAGGAATATTGAGGTATATATAGATGACATGATGGTCAAAACCAAAGTGAAGAAAGACCACATTTTTTATCTTGAAGAAGCCTTCTCTATTTATGACACTATGAAATGTGTTTCAACCCTAAGAAATGTGTCTTTAGGATAACGTTTGAAAAATTCTTAGGATACTTGGTGTCTTTCTATGGAACTGAAGCAAACCCTAACAAAATTGTAGCCCTTGTCAATATGCAGTCACCAAGGCACATCAAAAAGCTTTAAGGAAAAACATAAACATAAAGCAACCAACTATGTGCCCTTACTTCCGTGTGTCCCATAAGATGGACTCGTTGATAAGTGCTTAAAAACATTCATATTTTATGATTTTATTGTACTTAATTGTAATAAATAGATTTGAGTGCAACATGTTTTATATTATTATTTATGTAAATCTATATATTCGAAATCATGGGTATATTTTGTTATATTTTAGTTATTTTTAGCTTCAAAATATATAAATTTGTCAACACATGAAGAACAATACTTGGAGTACTTAATTTGCACCGTAGGAGCTTAAAAGATTAAGGCATGTAAGCCTTCATCAAGAACCAACATTCTGTAAGTGTACAAGGCAATTTTCAAGACACAAGGAATATGTCGCGATGAAAAAATTAGTGTGTCGCGACACACACTATTCAGGATGAAACTAGGCACCCTGAATAACTTGTCTTGGCGTGGAATGTTGTATGCCACGGTGAAACCCTCTCAAATTGAAATGTGCAAAGCTAAACATATCCTATGTTGCGGCATACCTCCATTTAATTAGGCCGAAGCCTTCTATACTTTGCTTGTAAATAAAAGTGTTTTGTTTAAGTTTTACATATCTATTAGACATAGAATATAATTTATTTTCCTCATCTGTGTGTTTTATTTTTCTTAGTTTTAGGTTTTATTTTTATACACAATTTAGTTAGGCAATAATAGGGAGATTTTTCATATCAAGAAAAAGTAAAGAATGATAGATATTAAAGGTTGAATATCAATATCACATCTTTGGAGTAGAATACATCATCCATTTATTATTGGTATTGAGACTTAATTTGTATTCTTATATTTTTCACATTACTCTTTTTGCAATTCTTAAATTTGTTAATTTTAATTTAATTATCATATAATTAATTTTAAATATATATGGTTGATTACTATAATGAAAATTTAGTTTTATTGTCATATTTATGTAGATTATTTAGGTAAATGTTTTTAATATTTAATAAATACAGTTGATTTCTTTATTCAAGATTCATTACGAAATTTATTATTGATTAATTTTGTATGATTTATGTTAGTGTTAGCGATATTCATGAACAAAATGTATAATTATAATTTTAGTTTTTAGGCATATATTAGAAGAATATTTTCAAGCCGAAGAAGCTATTTAGTCTTTATGATTACATATCAGGTATATTTCTGTTCTCGTACACGATAGATTGAATATTATACATAATAAGAATAATATGAAAATAGGCTGCTCAATCGGTCGAGTAATGACTAGATCGATCGAGCAATATAACTTGTTTAAATTAATTTTAACATATAACTTGATCGATAGAAGGATTCACTCGATTGATCGAGGACTAGATTGATAGAGTTAATCACTACATTGATACACTTTTTGAATATTAATTAAATGATCATTGGATCAATCAAGAGGATGTTCAATCAATCGGCCAATGTACTCGATCGATTGAGCATCCAATTAACTAATTTTAAAACGTATTTCTACTGTGATTTGGATTGATTTGTTACAATATTTTCCTTATTTCTTAAAAGTGTTTTAACTGATTTTATGGACAATATGATAATTTTACTTTAATCCAATGTGCTTCAAAATATTCTATAAGTATAAACCTAAGTATATATTTGAAACTAACCACATAAGAGCTATTGTATTTATTTTCTTCATCTTTTATTCTCTTTTGTTTTGCTAAAATTTTTTCAAGTAGAATTTTTCATTAAATTAATTTATCAAATATTTATGGTTGTGTTTGATGGATTAACAAGCCTACAATAATAATTGTGTTATTGTGCTTTTAACTAATTGTTCTAGAGTTGCTAGTTGTTTTTGTTTTATATATATTAAACCAATTAGTTAGGGTTGTTCATTATTGAATCTACTCTAGGACATACATTTGCATATGTGTTTATGTGCTAACTTTTCAGGTGACAACAATGCTAGTTCAATTAACTCGTGGGACTCAAGTTTGTCGGAATGCTAATCCAGATTCAAATGTCTATATTTTAAAGACTATGATGAAATCAACGGTTGATGAGCAAAATTGGCATCGGATTAGCAATATCGATCCTGCAAATACTTTGGTTTTATATTTGTAAAACTCTCGTAAGTGCATGAATCATTTCATAGAAAATGATAATTATATTCCCAAGGTCGATCTAAGGAAAAATATATATGGTTTTTAATTTATTATTTAAATTTTTAAAAATTAAATTAAATCCTAAATATTCTATCACGATATTTTAGTTTTTGTGTTTCCTAATCTAATAACATAAAAATAAACATAGATATGAATTCAATAAACATTTATGCAAATTTTTTATCATTTATAACAATGTAGTATATATGGATATAATAATTAAGTTAATTATGCTTGCTCATATTATTTAGGTTATTAAATATATAAATTGATATTCATTAATTCTTTGTTTATATATAAATACCATATTTGGTGGGATTAGATATTTTTTGTTAATTAAACAAATCAATTAACACCTATAGGTGAGACCGATAATTAATTTGGTTAATTAAATTAATTTCTTTTTTCTAAGAGATTGAAAATGAACCATTTAAATGACATCTTTGGTGGGGTTAGATATTTTAAACTTTATTCAAGGTGTCCAAATTAAACCTAAGAATTTAACTATCTGAGTACTAACTTTCAAGTTTTAAAACTATTATTGAAAATACGCCGTCAATACATTTTCGAATAATATTTCTTGCAAAAACTTTTGAAAGAGAATTTCACTCTACCTATCGGGCTAGATTGCAAACAAATAAAAGAGCACTACTCTAGATTAGATCGAATAATTAAACCTTAAAATTTAATTTTAGATTTAAGTTTGTAATGAAAAATAATATATTTCTCTCTAACATTCTTAATATAAAATCTTGAATAAAAACAAAATCAATTTATTTTATAGAAATATTTTACCTATTTAATATTTCATAAGTATAACAACGTTATTATTATATCATATTTACTAACAGTCAGCCATGTTAAATTTAATTACAAAAAAATTAAATATAACATATAAGGATAAAACATAAAAAATAACTATAAAGAATTAATTTTAAAATTTATACTTTATAAGAATCCTTAAAACACTTTGATGCTAATTTTGTTGGTAGAAAACCTTCAAATAGATTTGTATTTTCGTAGCCATGTTAAATTTAATCACAAACAAATTAAATATAACATATAAGAATAAAACATAAAAAATAACTATAAAGAATTAATTTTAAAATTTATACTTTATAAGAATCCTTAAAGCACTTTGATGCTAATTTTGTTGGTGGAAAACCTTCAAATATATTTTTGCATTTTCGTTTATTGAATCAAAAACTAGAAATTTACAAAAAAACAATATAACTAGTTCTTGTAAAGAAAACTTCAAAACTAAAAAAAAATAAAACTTTATAGAGAAAGAAAGCTAGAGAGAGAAAGAGATGAGAAAATTGTTTCTTAAGGTGTGTTTTTTTCAATAAGGGAGATGGGCTTTTTCTAGGTGAGAAAAATGATAAAAAATTGGAAAAATATATTTAAAAATGATGATATATGCGTATTGGACAGACTGGCATGCGTTTAGGGTGCTGAAGTGCCCGACTTGGTAGGATTTGCGGTCGAAAATGCGTTGGTACACGTAGGATTCGTGATGTGACTAGGTGCTGACGCACACAAAAATTTGGCAGGATGCGAGCGCAAATGCGTGTAGAATTATGTCGTGAATGGGCCCGGTTGGGCATGGACTTGTGGCGTGAAATGGGGGTTGTTTCGCACATGACTTCGTCGTGATTGTGCGTGGAGTTGTGGTGTATAGCTAGGCAGTTTTGTCAATTTTTCCAATTTTCCATTTCTTTGAGTTTTTTTCATTTTTTTCTCAACGTATTTATAATGTATCCTCCAATATTATTCTTCGAGTTTTTAAATTATTTTTTATATGAATATACTTGAAAAACAATAAAAATATCCGTGATTCCAAAAAGATAAATTTATATAAAAATATTATAAAATCATATAAATATAAAAATATTTTTAATAAATTAAAGTATATTAAATCATAGTAATTTTAGTGTTTTTTAAGCACTCATCAGTGGCTTGTATGAATGTTACTTGGGAGGTATTACCGGGGTGAGTAGTTTGAGTCCTAGTCTTGTAACTGGATACTTATTTTTTAGTGGATAGTTTGGTAGTATAATGGACGGGTGGTTTTCTTCTTAAGTCATTGATATGACCTAAGTTGTTTTCACTTAAAAATCTTGTGTGTTGGTATTTTTATTTTTGCATTACTTTATTAACAAGTGATTGGTTGTTCGACAACTTATGAAATTTTAATTTATCATAATTGTTTGTTCAAACGCTTACGGAATTTTAATTTATCATACTTCTACTAAATAGATATTTATGTCCATAACTAAGTAAATTTTTAAATTTATTGACAACACATTTTTCATAATAGTTTTAAAATATGAGAATTAGGTTTTAGAGATATTATTTTAAATTAGAAAGCTTGAATGTGAGTATAAATTGGTGATTTGGTCGAAGGCATCGAATTAACTAATTTGTTATTTCCTTATACATTAGGCATACTTTAATCAAATTGGCTAATGACTTGAATAAAGGCATTAGTTGGTTTGATTAACAAAGAAAAAATGACACAATTAAAGGAATTTTTATACTAACAAGGAAAAATCAATAATCTGGATTTAAACTTAATTATCATGAACATTTCTAGGTAAACATGTTGACTAATTATTTTTTTAATTATTTTGTCATTAGTTTAGAATCTTTAAAAACTTAATCATTGTGATAAAATGTTTAAGTTTTATTTTGTATTTGTTTTTAAGAAATTTGAAGTATAATTTAAAATCATGTAGTTTCTCTTAAAACTGACATTGAAAGTGTACTTATCTCTTATTATAATTGATTTGTACACTTGCAAGCTATTTATTAAATACAAAATTTATGCATCACCCGCAATGGCCATTGTATCTTCATTAGTCTCCTAAGAATCATATTCCTTTGATTGGCTGGCAACACTAGTACAAACCTCATAGAACAAGTCTTAAAGCCCACAAACAACCCATGTTTGAGAACCTCAAGAATGAGTCTAGAAACCCAACAACAATATATGGTGATCCAACCCAAAAAAGCTAAATTTCATATTTTGACGGTACCTTAACCCATTGGCTATAAAAGAGCTAAGAATCTTAGTATAAAAATCGTAAGACCTCGACTCATTAACTATAGAAGAGCCATGAATCTTGGTATAAGAGACACCACAAAGGTAACCAACCTTTTTTGATAAGTTTAGGTTTGTGTTAGGAATACAAGAGCTTAAAGCTCATAACATTTTTTGAATTTTTATTTCATCATCAAACTGATTAGATATGGATGGATAATGCATACTTATAGCCAAAAATATAAATCACTAATCCTAAGTAATAAAGGAATAATAAAATCCTAGAAATAAAAAAAGATCTTAAAATATAAGGCAAATTTGTGCAGATTTTGCGGTATAGATTGTGAGGCTATTTGGCCTAGTAAACGTGCAAATTGGAAATATATTATTTCTATATGGATTGTAGACTGTTAAGTAATCTTTCTAAATAATTTTGAATTGTCTCAATTAGATATCAAATAAAAGGATAAGGTATTAATAATGACAATTGTTTAGGATAACTTCCAAATCGAGGATTCTTTTAAATTGCTTGTAAGTTACTCCAAACCCAAACACTTCAACGTAGGCCATGGTTTAATAAAATATTGGCTATTTTTTGGCTTCATTTTTGGCCCCTTTGGAAAATCTTGGACATTTGAATGTTTCTTGGATTATATCATTCCTCCTTCTTCATGAGGATTCGTCCTCGAATCCTTAACAATCGATTGTGGATTTCATATTTTTGCAAGAACATTAGCAAAATTGGAATTTGATTTGCACAAAAACTCTTCAAAATTTCGATTACCAAGAGTATTTTTTCCCATGTTAAAACTCCTAGAACTTTAGACAACAATTTCAACAAAACAAATTCTTTATTTGGATGGATTGCCTTATAAAGGTCCATGGTTTTCTAAGTGATGTGATTACTTTTTATGAAGTTTCTCTCTTTTCTTTGTACATGTAGAACTATAGGCAACTTTAAGCAACAATTTCAACAAAAAAAAACAAACTCCTAAATTTTAAGTTAAAGCAAAAAAAAAAGATTGGGTTTTAAATCAAATTGTAGACTTTAGAGTTATAGAAAATTTGAAACTTTAGATCAACAATATTTGCACAATCAACAAGAGTTAATTTGAGATTTAAATTCTTTTTATTCAATGAATTAATAATCCCAATTCAATCAAACTCTTTTTTTTTGTTACATGAATTCTTTTTTTCTTTTGTTCAACCTATTTCCCCCCTCAAACTCCAACCATTCAAGAAAAAAATAATTGGACTCAAGAACAAGAACAAGAATTGAAAATAAAGAAGAAGGAAAGAACTATAAGAAAGAAAGAAAAAATAATGAAAAGCAAAGGGATAGGATTTGAATTTTTAGAGCCTATACACTGATACCAAATGATGCGAATCCTAACCTTGGTATAAAAATGGTAAGATCTCAACCCATTGAATATAAAAGAGCCAAGAACCTTAGTATAAAAAGGTAAGACCTCAACCCATTGACTACAGAAGAGCTATGAACCTCAGTATAAGAGACGCTATAAAGACAATCAACCTTTGATGAGCCTAGTTTGTGTTAGGAATACAAGAAGAGCTTAAAGCTCATAACTGTTTTTGAATTTCCATTTCATCATCAAACTCATTACATATAGATGGATAAAATATATTTCTAGCCAAAAATATAAAGCATCAATCCTAATTAATAAAAGAACAACAAAAATCCTAAAAATAAAAAGATCCTAAAATATAAGGCAAATCAGTGCAGATTTTATGGTATAGATTATGAGGTTGTTTTGGCCTAGTAAATGTGCTAGTTGGAAAAATCTTATTTCAATATGGATTTTAAGATATAAAGTATTATTTATAGATATTTTTGAATTGTTTTGATTAGATATCAGACAAAAAAGATACCATATGAATTGTGACAATTGTTCAGGATAACTTTATAATTGCGTGCAAGTTATTCCAAGCCCAAACACTCCACCATAAGCCATGGTTTGATATAATCTTGGACATTTGAATGTTTCTTCAATCGTATCAAACACTCTCTTTCTATCCAGGTCCTGGCAAGCAGCCACTACCTAATCTTGAACAAGCATCATTTCACGTAGGTCCATATATAGTGACTCCAAACTTAACTTCAAGTCAACATAAATCCATAACACAGACCTCAAGTCCCTAGTAAACTAATTCGCCTCAGGATCTGGAAAATCTATAACAAATCTTGACCTCGATTGCATTACAATAAATGGATCAAGGTAAATAGGGTCGTAACTCATCTCCTTAGCTATAACCACGAGTGGAGTGATAACTTGCACCGGTCATGCCTTAACGATCTTGGGATGCAAATTGACCACTGTCACCCCTACTAAAGGAACTCTTTTCCATTTAGGTCTACTTCAACACCAGATAACCCAAGTATGAGCTGGGGTTGTGATACATGCTTAAAAAACACTAAATATACCATGTTTTAATGTCATTTAATTAATACAATGGATTTGTATTTTCTTTATTCTATTATATATTAGAAAAATCTATTTGTTTAGAGTAATGTGTATATTGTAGTGTTTTTTTTCGATATTTTAATATATAAATATTAAAATAAAGAAAAATACTTGAAGTATGTTTATCACACTTTTTGAAGCTTAAATGAATATCATTTATTTGATATTATCCAAAATGAAGAAAATAGATAATGGAAAATAAAGAAAAAAATAATTGAATGTCACGGCACAAGGAGGTTCAAACTGGTCAAAAATCTAGTTGCAATCCAATCGCACTGCAGCAAAAACACAAGTTTTTCTCACATTCTTTCATATAAATAAGGCTTTTTTATCAAGAAAAAAAAGCTTCCTAGTTTCATTTTCAGCAACTTTCTCTCCCCCTTTTATGCAAATTTTTATATTTTTAACTTTTAAAATTTATTTAGTTATTCCCTCAATTTTGAGGAAGAACATGTTTTTTTTAGTAGTTTCTAGTTTTCGATTCAACAAATTATGTAGTGTAATTATAAGAGTTTTTCTAGTCTTAGAATCAACCCTTCAAAATTCTGTAAGGATATTGTTAAGGTATTAATTATATACCTTTTGCAGTTCATAGATCTATATTGCTTCTTTGTGTCGTTCTTGATTTATTGATGATCAATTATAACATGTCTAGCTAATAATGAATATGATATATATGCTTGCAAAATATTGAATAGATAAAAAAATGTCTTAAAATTAATTGATTTTATTTTTAGTCAAGATTTTTATAAAGAATTTTATTTGAAGGAGTACATTACTCTTAATAACAAAATTAATATAAGAGTAAAAATTAAGATTTAATTAGTTGGACTTAATTTGAAGTAATACTCTTTTATTTTAGTTTTAATTATTTAGATATTTAGAGCGAAGTTATATTTCAAAGTTTTTTACAAAGAATTATTATTTGAAAATGTATTGACAACATATTTTCTTAAATAGTTTTAAAACCTAAAAGTTATTTTTCAAATAGTTAAATTCTTAAGTTTAATTTGGACATTTTCAATAAAGTCTAATTAACTAACTTTGCTTAAAGTTGTAGAGTAAAAATTAAGATTTAATTAGTTGGACTTAATTTGAAGTAATACTCTTTTGTTTTAGTTTTAATTATTTAGATATTTAGAGCGAAGCTATATTTCAAAGTTTTTGACAAAGAATTATTATTTGAAAATGTATTGACAACATATTTTCTTAAATAGTTTTAAAACCTAAAAGTTATTTTTCAAATAGTTAAATTCTTAAGTTTAATTTGGACATTTTCAATAAAGTCTAATTAACTAACTTTGCTTAAAGTTGTGATTAGATGGTTTGCCATTTTCTTAGAAATAAAACTAAAATTTAATATTTAATTAATTAATATGCCAGCCTAATAATATTAGTTAATTAATATTAAATAAAAGAATTTAGACCTCGTGTAAAGACACTTTCATACCAAACAGAGAAAATTAATAAATATAAATTTATATCTTTAATAACCTAAATAATATGAGGAAGCATAATTACTGAATTATTATATTTATTATTCTCCACTATTTATGAATGTATTAAATTGCATAAATATTTGTTGAATCCATGTCTATTTTATCTTTATGCATTAGATTAGTTTTTTCAAAAACCAAATCATTGTGACAGAATGTTTAGGTTTAATTTTTTTTTAAAATTGAATAATATTTAAAAACCATAAAATATTACTTCCTTGAATCGACCTTTGGAGTATACTTATAATTTCTATAAATAATTCGTACACTTACGAGAATTAGTAAAATTTAAAATGGATAAGTATTTACAAAATCGATATTATCCCCAATTTTGTTCATAATGCACCTATAATGCATGACTCCTTAAGAAATTTGATAGCACACGTGCCTCTATCCTTCTGACCAGAAGCATGTAGAGAAGTCACTACTATAATGAAAAAAACATCAAAATAAGATAGCCTAAGAATCCAAAATAAATTTTAAGTAAAAAAGGAAGTGTTACAATTAATAGGTTGGAGGCTACCAGTCTCACAAAAAAATGATAGAAGGGTCCAAACCTAATAAGCAAGCCTCTTCAGAAGAACGAGTCAATCATTATTATGCCTCCACTTAAGCTCCATGTATAACTGCTCTATGAAATCCCATTAATCCTTGGAAGCATTATTATGAGGCTATTTGATATGAGCAACTCCTCCTCGTAAGGCTTAACGTAGCACTGGACGCACGAGAGTGTAGGGCTACGCATAACAACAGGTGCATTAGGGCATAGATAGGGGGCCACCAAATAAGGCTGCATAAGAAGAATTTGGATTCAGTTAGGAATGTCATAAATTAGTTAGAATATTGTCCTTTTATTCCATCTATGTAAGGCTATATATAAAGCCTCTTGAATTCAGCAAAGGAATACAGAAAAATATATATTACTAAACTTGCTCTCCTTCTTCTTCGAGTTCCACTTCTTCCTCAACTTTCTGTTATAACCGTATCAGTGGTATCAAAGCAGTTCTGGCCATGGATACCCATGGGAAATCGATTGCTAACTTTTGTAATGATGTCATGGAATTTCTAGCCCGACATGAAACAAGCTGTGATGCCACCTTACAAACTGTGCTCATTAAGTTGCAAGCTCTACGCACAACTTATACCAACCTAGAGATTAACCCATTCACACGAGAGGAAACTCTGTGCCCACACCTCCATACTTCACGATTAAACATAGACAACCCTTATCCCACCTTGAAACTATCATTTCCCAAATTTTTGGGTAAGGATCCCACCTTTTTGGATCTATAAGGTTCAATAATATTTTGAGTTCACCAATATTACCCCAGACCAGCAAGTGCAATTCACTTCCTTCCATCTAGAAGGCATTGCATTACAATGGCATTAGTGCCTAACAAAGTTTTGTAGGCCACTCACGTAATTAGCATTCACCAATGCTGCTCAACTCAGATTTGGGCCAATAGACTACAAGGATCCCTTAGAAGCCCTAACTTACCTGAGGTATACCACGAGTGTAGCATATAGCAGGAATCATTTGAGAAATTGTCCCATATAGTGGATGGCCTACTAGAATAATTCTAAATATGATGATTCACAGTTAGATTGAGAGATGAAATCCACCTCGATGTTAAGATCAAACAGCCTAAAACATTGGTTGATGCCATTGGTGTAGCTAGGCTTATTGAAGAAAGGAATCTATTATAGAAGAAGTCTACTCAGATGTCTACTTGCACGAACTCGTGCAAGTATACACGGTCACAAGTAATAATATGATAAGTAAAATATCGTTCCCACAGAGATTTGTTACTAGTATTCGTTAATTATTAAAATTATTTCAACCTAATTTTATCCAAACAGTCGATAATTTGATGCAGATTTACCAACTAAATTTTATAACAGATTGCAAGAAAATTCTAGGATTACAGTTTCACCAAATTAATCCACTTGAATCATTATATTTTATCTTGATTTATGTTATCGTGTTTTAAGTTGTTAACCAAGAACTCCTAATCTATCCATATATCTCTTCCGAGCTCCATACAGAAACATCTAGTTAAAATGATTCACTATATTCCTATGCGAATTAAATTCAACCAGATTTATTAAGTTCTGAGTTCTCTTACTTGATTACACATACAATAAAAGTATATTTCTATCTCTTATGTATATACGTTATTTCATCACGAAAGCGACACAAAAATGCCTTTTTCAAGTTTATTTAAGTGTCACAGATCGCTTAATTAATCTTAGATAATTAAAAGCATTAAACACAGATAAAATAAAACAACTTAAAACAGTCCCATAAATCATTCAAAAATATTTAATTCACATTTCATAATTTACGCTACACTGCAATCCTAGAACAAATGTATTAGTTCATAGCAGAATTTAAAATTACAACACAACAAGAATAAAACATTGCAGAGAAAGAAAATTAAAAGAAAATAGATAAGAAAAAAAAACTCTTTCACGATTCCTCAATGAAAAATAAATTTCATTTCTTCTTCTTTGTTGTCTTCTTTCTCTGTAATTTCCCTAAGAAAATACAACATAAAACGTTAAATCAATACTCTGCGTGTTTGTGTAACACGCAAACAAGAAAAACAGAAAAATTAAATTGTTACAATGAAGAAAAACTTGCAAGAATTACAAGTTTTCTCCCAAAATATTGAGAGAAAAAGAAGAAAGAAAAACACTCTGCTGGAAAACGGAAACTGAACTAAGAGAAAAAAAAAAGAAAAAATTATATCATCAGTGGGGGACAAGATGATATGGGCTAGCACGCGTAACAAACACACTCTGCAAATTTTTTTGATTTTTTTTTCTTTTTCCGCATGCCACGTGTCGCGTTCTGATTCGCGGACACAATTCGTGGGACACGTGGCAGCTTTTCATTGGACGGTAAGCCGGGCGCATGAAGAACGCGTCGCAGGCGATTTCTCCGGATTTCGAAATGGGTAACGGTTGGAAGAGGGCGCTGATTCTGCATTTTTATTTCACCAAATGCATGCCATGTGTCACCATGTTATTCGCTGGAATATTTATGAGACACGTGGCTGGCCATTTTCCGTTTGAAGAGTGAGGGTGCACGCCGCTTGGATGGACCGCGTCACACAGGATTTTTTACACGAGCGGCTCGGTGCGCGACAGCTTGGATGGACGCGCTTCAATCTGGACCGTTGATCTGATCCAACAGTCAGCGATCAACGGTTTGCGCGACATGTGGGGCCCACTCTGACGCCGGCCTGCGCGACACGTGGGACCCACTGGCACGCCGAGCCGCGCGAAGATGTTGTCTCTACACCCACTCTCCTTGGTCGGGCTTGATGAGCACGCACGAATCTGAGCCGTTGAATCTTTGATCGGACGGTCCACGTTTGGCGAGTGTAATATTGCGCGTGGCCTTCTTCTCTCCTGCGCGAAAACTAAACTTTTATTAATTATATTTTCACCCACAAATATATTTCAAATTACATTTTAAACTTTCTTAAATTACAGTTTAGCCCTTTACTAATTTTAAATTAAATTTTTAAACTTTTAATAATTATAATTAAGCCCAAATTTAATTTAAATTATATTTTCAATATTTATAAATTGTAATTAAGAATTATACTATTTGAAATTATATTTGTGGACAAAAAAAATGAAATTAAGTACATTTTCGATACAAATTATTTAATTTTATTAAAAATGTATTTTTAGCACATAAAAGGAAAATATTAATTTATTTAACAAAATTTAATAAATATTAAATGAACATAGCAATTATCATTACTAAAATTGGTGAAAATAACTGTATAAAATACAGTTATCAACACCCCCAAACTTAAGTTTTTGCTAGTCCTCGAGCAAAAGGAAGAAATAAAACAAAGATATCTGCATTTAAAATAGTGGTTTTCAAAATATTTCTTTTTAAACATTCCATATAACATAACTCAAAGAAATAAAAGAATTTTATCTAAGCATCAAAATCAATTTAAAAGTATATAACCTTTTTACAATGAACTTTTAAGTGTGTGTGTGAAGTCTTTTCAAATTTCATCACATACAATCCGGATCAGTTTATAAAAATATAAAATCAAACAAATTATCATGAAATCACAAATCTCATAATCTATTTTTCATTTCTCTCTCTACTAATGTAGACAAACACAAAACACCAAATCAATAGGACTTTATTAAGCTTGTAATGTATGGCTTAGGTAAATGTAGAAATGAAGTATAATATTAAGCTTAAAACTTTTCCAGAGCATAACATTTCAGGATTGAAAAAGATAATTCTATCATCGCAATAATTACAACCCGATTTGGGATTTATCATCACATGCACCATTTTTGTTTTTTTTTATTTCTGCTCTTTTTTTTCTTTTCTGATTTCTTTTCTTTCTTTTTTTTTTTTTGCTTTTTTTTTAAGCAACCCTTTTTTTCGATATATCCTTCAACATTTACTAATAATTGTAACATGTTAGTGGAATAAAAACAATAGGTATATCTACACACATATATATATACTTTTTGGATAGGCTTTTGAAATGAGAAATATATATATATAAACTTTTAAGCTCAAAAGGGATATACTATGGATAATGCATGAAAAGGTAGATAGGAAGGCTCAAACGATCCAAAGATGGCCTAAATCATTTTCTTAGTTAAATGTTATCTATAATTTCGCCTCGAGAGAAAATCAAACAAATTCTAAGAACTGTGGCACCACAAATATAAATCGAATTCAATACTCACATAAACATTCTCTAAATTAGTATAGCAATTCAAAAATCAAGACTAGTGCTCATGAATATTAATTCTTGTGAAAATGAAACATACGTAAAAATTATTCATCGCTTTACACAATATTCAAATTTTTCAAAGAATTATGCATCATTTAAATCAAAGAAATAAAAGTAAATCACTATTCATAGCAGAATATTTTCAATTAACCAAAGAAAACAAAACAACAATTTTTTTATATTTTTTTTTATTTTTTTTTTCAAAAATATTTCAATTAAGTTCAAAATATCTACCACCCCCAAACTTAATATGCACATTGTCCCAAATGTGTGAAAATTAAAGAACGAAGGAGATGTGTTAAAAGAACTTCCCTGAATGGCGAGTTGACTTGTGAGATTGAAATCAAAAAAATCGTTTTACCTCCTCCGATTGCACCTATCAAAACAAAATAACAAAATGAAGAGTTATGCAACTAATACATGTTCTAAAACAAAATTAAATAAATAAAAATAAAACACATGGGTTGCCTCCCAAGAAGCGCTTGATTTAGAGTCATCAGCTTGACTGCCTTTCTCTTTGCTTTAGGTTGGATCACATAAGAAAATGGTGGACTTTTGACGATCAATGTCACCCCCTAAATAGTGTTTGAGTCTTTTCCCGTTCACTTGGAAAGCATTTTGTGATTCTTCACCTTTAATCTCAACAGCCCCATATGGGTGTACTTTGGTAATAATGAAAGGCCCTGACCACTTAGATTTCAATTTTCCTGCGAAGAACTTCAAACGAGAATTGAAGAGCAATACTTTTTGTCCTGGTTCGAAGTGTCGATGCAAGATTTTGTTGTCATGCCACCTCTTCGTCTTTTCCTTATAAATCTCAGCATTTTCATATGCGTGTAAACAAATCTCATCCATCTCATTGATTTGTAGGAGACGTTTTTCGCCAGCAGCGCCTAACTCAAAATTCAAAGTCTTGATAGCCCAATACGCATGGTGCTCCAATTCAACTGAGAGATGACAAGCTTTCCCAAAAACCAACCGATATGGGGACATCCCAATGGGTGTCTTGTATGCTGTTCGGTATGCCCAGAGTGAATCATCCAATCTCTTAGACCAATCCTTCCTTGAAGGATTTACCGTCTTCTCCAAAATTCTCTTCACTTCTCTGTTGGATATCTCAACTTGTCCACTAGTTTGAGGATGATAAGCAGTTGTGATCTTATGAGTGACACCGTATTTGGCAAGGAGGGTTTCAAAAGATTTGTTGCAAAAATGAGTTCCCCCATCGCTTATGATTGCCCTTGGGGTGCCAAATCGAGTGAAAATGTTTTTCTTTAGAAAATTCAGTACCACTTTGGAATCATTGGTAGGCAAGGGAATTGCTTCTACCCACTTAGAAACATAATCCACAGCCACCAGAATGTAGAGGTTGTTGTAGGACGAGATAAAAGGCCCCATGAAATCAATTCCCCAAACATCAAATATTTCTACCTCAAGAATGTTGTTTAAAGGCATCTCGTGTTTCTTAGAAATGTTACCAACTCTTTGGCACCTGTCACAGTGTGAAACAAAGAAATGTGCATCTTTAAACAAATTTGGCCAATAAAAACCAGATTGAAGAACCTTAGCCGCAGTTCTTTCTTTTCCAAAATGGCCCCCATAGGCTGAAGAATGACAATGTTTAAGTATATTTTCAATTTCTTCCTTTGGGACACACCTTCTGATAATTTGATCTGCACAATGCTTAAACAAGTAAGGTTCGTCCCATAAATAGTACTTAACATCATGTAAGAATTTTTTCTTCTGTTGGAAAGATATTTCAGGTGGGAGCACATTGCTTACGATGTAATTAACATAGTCTGCGTACCATGGCACACTTCTATGATCAAAGGAAAACAATTGCTCATCAGGGAAAGTTTCACCAATGATAGTCTTGTCCACGGCTCCATCATTATTTTCCAATCTCGATAGATGATCGGCCACTTGATTTTCTGTTCCTTTCTTATCCTTGATCTCCAAATCAAATTCTTGAAGTAGGAGGATCCATCTAATCAATCTTGGTTTTGCATCTTTTTTAGCCATCAGATATTTTATAGCAGAATGATCAGTATAAACTGTCACTTTAGTTCCGATTAGGTAGGAACGAAACTTTTCAAAAGCATATACAACAGCAAGTAATTCTTTTTCAGTGGTAGCATAATTCATTTGAGCTTCGGTCAAAGTTTTGCTGGCATAATATATGGCATGAAAAACTCTCTTTTTCCGTTGTCCTAAAACAGTGATGAGTGCTCAAAAAGCACTAAAATAACCATGATTTTATGCACATTAATTGATTAAAAATATATATTTATATGTTTTATCATATATTTATATAAATTTGTCTTTTTCGGAATCACGAGTATTTTTATTGTTTTTCAGGTATTTTGGCTTAAAAACGCAATTTAAAGACTCAAAGAAGAATACTTGAAGCAATACATCACAAATAAATTAATAAATAAGTGGGAAAAGGTCAACAAACATGGAAAAATTGGACAAAATGGGTCGAAAAGGTCAAAAATGTCAAAAGAAGGAAAATCATACAACAGTATGCAATTACCAGCTTCCCATTGCGGCCGCCACAAGGTGCTCACTTTCTCTTTCACGCGCCGCGGTCAAAGACTCCGCCCACCGCCCAACGCGTTTTTGTCCCATTTTCCACGTGTACCGCCCATGACGTCATCTTGGCGTCATTGATGACCTCAAGATGTCCATTACACGTTTTTTAATTTTTTAATATTTTTTAACATTTTTTACTCATTTTTTCTCTCCATCCTCACCTATAAATACCCCCCTTCCATTCACTTCAAAGCACACCTCAAAACCACACTTCTCTCTTCTTTCTTTCTCTCATTTCTTAGTTTTTGAGTTTTTCTTAGTTTCTTTCTTATGTTTTAGCTAGTTTTTCTTATGTTTTAGCTAGTTTCTCTTAGTTTTAGAGTTCTTCCTTCTTTGGGAAGAACTAGTTATGTTTTTGTAATATTTTAGCTTTTTGATTCAATAAATGGGAGTGCAAATTCCGCTTGGAGTTTTTCTAGCAACGGGAATAGCGTCGAAGTACTGTAAGGATTTTATTTTCTTTGCAGCTTATTTTTTATGCTTTATTCTTACATGTTATATTTAATTTGTCCGTGATTAAATTTAAGCGTACTAGTTTGTAAAAATGATATAATAATAACGTTGTTATGCTTGCGAAATATTAAATAGGTAAAAATCTCTAAAATGAATTGATTTTATTTTTATTCAAGATTTTATATTAAGAATGTTAGAGAGAAATATATTATTTTTCATTACAAACTTAAATCAAAATTAGATTTTAAGGTTTAGTTATCCTGGTCTGATTTAGAGTAGTGCTCTTTTATTTGATGGTACAATCGCCTTGGTAGTTAGAGTGAAGCTCTATTTCAAAAGTTTTTATAAGAATTATTTTAAACGTATTGACGACATGTTTTTTAAATCTTGGTTTTAAAACTTGAAAGTTAGTACTCGGATAACTAAATTCTTAGGTTTAATTTGGACACCTTGAATAAAGTTTAAACTGTCTAACCCCACCAAAGGTGGCATTTAAATGGTTCATTTTCAATCTCTTAGAAAAAGGAATTAATTTAATTAACCAAATTAGTTATCAACCCCACCCATAGGTGTTAATTGATTTGTTTAGTTAACGAAGAATATCTAACCCCACCAAAGGTGGTATTCATACAAAAAAGGGATAATCAATAAATATCAATTCATATCTTTAATAACCTAGATAATATGAGCAAGCATAATTAACTTAGTTATTATATCCATAAATACTCCACTATTTATTAAAGATAAAATTTGCATGAATGTTTATTGAATCTATGTTTAATTTTCTGTTATTAGATTAAAAACACAAAACCCCAAAATATCGTGACAGGATGTTTAGGATTTAATTTCATTTTTAAAAGTTTGAATAATAAATTAAGAACCACATACATTCCTTCCTTAGATCGACCTTGGGAGTATACTTATCATTTTCTACGAAATGATTCGTGCACTTGCGAGAGTTTTACAAATATTAAAACCAAAGTATTTGCGAGAATTGGCGATGCCGGTTTTCGCTCATCAAACAGCTCCTACTGCAAAATCACTGGCATCACACATAAGCTCAAAAGGTAGATTCCAATCTGGTGCAACAATGATGGGAGCCGTGATCAAATTTTCTTTCAAAACCCGGAAAGCTTCAAAACACTTTTCGTCAAATGTGAATTTTGTATCTTTTTCCAAAAGATTACACAGAGGCTTTGATATCTTGGAAAAATCTTTTATGAAACGCCTATAGAATCCTGCATGCCCAAGAAAGCTTCTAATTGCTTTCACCGATGTTGGAGGCGGTAGTTTCTCAATGGTTTCAATCTTTGCCCTATCCATTTCAATTCCTTTAGACGAAATTAGATGGCCGAGGACAACACCTTCTCCTACCATGAAGTGGCATTTTTCCCAATTTAAAACCAAGTTTGTTTCTTCGCACTTTTGTAGGACCAAAGAAAGGTTATGCAAGCACATATCAAATGAATCCCCAAAAACTGAGAAGTCGTCCATAAATATCTCAATAAAATCTTCCACCATGCTTGAGAAGATAGCCATCATACACCTCTGAAAAGTGGTTGGAGCATTACATAATCCAAAAGGCATTCTTCGGAAAGCAAAAGTTCCATATGGACAGGTGAAAGTGGTCTTCTCTTGATCTTCGGTAGCGATAGCAATTTGGTTGTAACGAATAGCCATCCAAGAAACAAGAGAAAGAATGTCCCGCCAACCTGTCTAGCATTTGGTCAATAAATGGAAGGGAAAATGATCCTTTCGAGTGGCCTTGTTGAGCTTAGATAGTCCACGCATACCCGCCATCCTGTCACTTTCCTTGTGGGAATCACCATTATTGCTATTAGTCTCCACCGTAATTCCTCCTTTCTTTGGAACACAATGAATTGGGTTGACCCAAGAACTATCTGAAATAGGATAGATAATGCCTGCATCTAACCACTTAATGATTTCCTCTTTTACTACCTCCTTCATGATTGGATTCAAACGACGTTGATGCTCAATAGTAGGCTTGATATCTTCTTCAAACAAGATCTTGTGCATGCATATTGAAGGGCTAATTCCTTTAATGTCAGCTATAGACCATCCTAATGCTAGCTTGTAATTTCTCAACACTCTCAATAGCTTCTTTTCTTGATCGTCATCTAGAGATGCTGAAATAATCACAGGCATTGTAGTCATTTCACCCAAATAAGCATACCTTAGATGGGTAGGCAGTGGTTTAAGCTCTAGTAATTGTTTCTGTTCCATAGATGGCTTCCCATAGGTCAACTTAGACGGTGTTACAACTTGTGATGCATCTTCTTTAGTTTGAGGACTAAAGAGTTGTGGAGATGCCTTAAATAACTTGAGATATTCAAGAGAATCAAAGTTATCAATAATATTGTCATTCACAAGTGCAAGTTCCAAAGCATCAGTACTCAAATTTTCCCTGAAATTGCTTTCAACTAACGCATTCACCGTGTCAACTCTAAGGCAATCGTCAGATTCTCTTGGAAATTTCATAGCTTTAAAGACGTTGAAAGTTACTTCTTGGTCTTGGACTCTCATGGTCAGCTCTCCTTTTTGAACATCAATCAAAGTCCTACCAGTTGCTAAAAATGGTCTCCCTAGAATGATAGGAATCTCTTTATCTTCCTCCATGTCGATAATTATGAAATCTGCAGGAAAGATAAACTTGTCTACTTTGACAAGCACATCCTCTATAATGCCTCTGGGATGTTTCAAAGACCTATCAGCGAGTTGAAGAGTCACGGTGGTCGATTGTGCCTCTCCTAATCCAAGTCTTTGGTAGATGGAAAGTGGCATCAAATTAATGCTTGCACCAAGATCGCACAAAGCTCTACCAAAAAATTTCTCACCAATAGTATAGGGAATGGTGAAACTCCCCGGATCTTTAAGCCTAGGTGGTAGCTTCTTTTGAAGGATGGCACTACACTCCTCTGTGAGAGCAACAGTCTCAAAATCACCTAACCTTCTTTTCTTAGACAAAATATCTTTCATAAATTTCACATAACTGGGCATTTGCTCCAAGGCATCAGCAAAAGGGATGTTGATATGAAGTTTTTTAAATACTTCAAGAAACTTGGAGAACTATTTATCAAGTTTTTGCTTATGGAAGCGTTGAGGGAATGGAATTGGTGGATTATAAGGCTTGAGATTATCTAACACTGGTTTTATTATGGGATTTTCTGTTGATTCATTCTCTTCAACCCTATGATTAGCCTTTTCTTGTTTTTCGAGGTCAACACCCTCAACAATAAGAGTCGGTGGAGAAATGGATTTTTGTATTTCTTCTAACTCTTTTCCACTCCTCAATATCACTGCCTTACAATGCTCTTTTCCCTCCCTTTTTGGATTGATTTCAGTATCACTAGGTAAAGATCCTTGAGGGCGATTGTTGACAGCAGTAGCCAGTTGCCCCAATTGAACTTCTAGATTTCTAATAGATGTTGCCTGATTCTGGAGAATAGTCTCATTCTTAGCCATATATTGAGCAAACATATCTTCCAATGAAGGCTTTCTCTCCTGTTGTGGGACTTGGTTATGAAAACCTGGAGGGTGAGTGGGCTTCATGTAAGATGATTGGCCTTGGTTATTACTCCAAGAAAAATTAGGATGATTCTTCCACCCTAGATTGTATGTGTTGGAATAGGGATTGTTTTGATTGTTTTGATTCCTACTATAATTGGAAACAAAATTGACATATTCAGAGTTGTGAGGACATCTCTCATCGGCATGATTACCATTGCAAATTTCATATGCAACAAAAGGACTCGAATAGAATGGACACCCATAGTATCCATCTTTTTCACCAAAGCGGACACTTGTGCGATTAAAGCGATCATAGCATCAATCTCATGAATTCCGGCTGCTTTCTTAGGCACCATCCTCTCTGATGGCCACTCATAACTATTTGAAGCCATTTCCTCTAATAAGTTGTATGCTTCATCAATTGATTTCCCCATTAGAGCACCACATGCTGCAGCATCAATCATATTTCTAGTTTGACCCATCAAACTATTATAAAATGTTTGAACTTGAAGCCACTTCGGTAATCCATGGTGCGGACATCTTCTAAGTAGCTCCTTGTACCTCTCCCAAGCTTCATATAATGACTCTGAGTCAAACTGCATAAAAGTGGTGATTTCATTCCTCATCCGTGCAGTCTTTGCCGGTGGAAAATATTTGGCTAAAAATTTTTGAGGCAGATCCTCCCAAGTAGTGATAGAACCACATGGCAATGAATTCAACCAACTCTTTGCCTTATCCCTCAGTGAGAAAGGAAAAAGTCTCAACCGAATAGCATCATCAGTGACTCCATTATGCCTAAAGGTATCACAAATCTCTAGGAAATTTGATATATGGGAGTTTGGATCATCGTGGGTTAACCCACCAAATTGTACCGATGTTTGAATCATATGAATGATTGCAGGCTTAATTTCAAAATTATTGGCTTGAATTAATGGTCTTCTAATGCTTGAATGGATTCCACCAACCATGGGCACTGCATAATCTCTTAAGGATCTTAGTTCTTCAACTTCTGGAATTTCATTATCCATAGCTAGATGTTCGAAGGTTTCTTGTTTATTATTTTTCTTTAAGTTCAAAATAGTTCTATGAATTTCTAGATCTAAGGGAACTAAGTCAAGATTTCTAATGCGTCGCATACAAAGTCCCACTCTATCCAAAATTAAATCTAATACAATATATAAATTAAATTTAAAACATAAATAAACACACAAATCCAAGAAAGTAACAGTAAGCAATTAAACAAATAATATTTTTTTTGAATTAAAATCAGATTGATTGGTATTAATATCAACAATGAAAATAGTAAAACAATTCCCCGGCAATGGCGCCAAAAACTTGTTGCATGTTTTTCAACACACGAACTCGTGCAAGTATACACGGTCACAAGTAATAATATGATAAGTAAAATATCGTTCCCACAGAGATTTGTTACTAGTATTCGTTAATTATTAAAATTATTTCAACCTAATTTTATCCAAACAGTCGATAATTTGATGCAGATTTACCAACTAAATTTTATAACAGATTGCAAGAAAATTCTAGGATTGCAGTTTCACCAAATTAATCCACTTGAATCATTATATTTTATCTTGATTTATGTTATCGTGTTTTAAGTTGTTAACCAAGAACTCCTAATCTATCCATATATCTCTTCCGAGCTCCATACAGAAACATCTAGTTAAAATGATTCACTATATTCCTATGCGAATTAAATTCAACCAGATTTATTAAGTTCTGAGTTCTCTTAATGATTACACATACAATAAAAGTATATTTCTATCTCTTATGTATATACGTTATTTCATCACGAGCAGCACACAAAAATGCCTTTTTCAAGTTTATTTAAGTGTCACAGATCAATTAATTAATCTTCCGATAATTAAAAGCATTAAACACAGATAAAATAAAACAACTTAAAACAGTCCCATAAATCATTCAAAAATATTTAATTCACATTTCATAATTTACGCTACACCTAATCCTAGAACAAATGTATTAGTTCATAGCAGAATTTAAAATTACAACACAACAAGAATAAAACATTGCAGAGAAAGAAAATTAAAAGAAAATAGATAAGAAAAAAAAACTCTTTCACGATTCCTCAATGAAAAATAAATTTCATTTCTTCTTCTTTGTTGTCTTCTTTCTCTGTAATTTCCCTAAGAAAATACAACATAAAACGTTAAATCAATACTCTGCGTGTTTGTGTAACACGCAAACAAGAAAAACAGAAAAATTAAAATGTTACAATGAAGAAAAACTTGCAAGAATTACAAGTTTTCTCCCAAAATATTGAGAGAAAAAGAAGAAAGAAAAACACTCTGCTGGAAAACGGAAACTGAACTAAGAGAAAAAAAAAAGAAAAAATTAAATTCCCCTACTGAATGCGTATCCCCCAACCATATATCAATTTTTTTTATTTTTTTATTTATTTATTTTTTTTTATATCATCAGTGGGGGACAAGATGATATGGGCTAGCACGCGTAACAAACACACTCTGCAAATTTTTTTGATTTTTTTTCTTTTTCCGCATGCCACGTGTCGCGTTCTGATTCGCGGACACAATTCGTGGGACACGTGGCAGCTTTTCATTGGACGGTAAGCCGGGCGCATGAAGAACGCGTCGCAGGCGATTTCTCCGGATTTCGAAATGGGTAACTACCGGAAGAGAGGCGCCGATTCTGCGTTTTTATTTCACCAATGCATGCCACGTGTCACCATGTTATTCGCCGGAATATTTATGAGACACGTGGCCGGCCATTTTCCGTTTGAAGAGTGAGGGTGCACGCCGCTTGGATGGACCGCGTCACACGGGATTTTTACACGAGCGGCCGCGCGGACTGGACGCGCTTCAATCTGGACCGTTGATCTGATCCAACGGTCATCGATCAACGGTTTGCGTGACATGTGGGGCCCACTCTGACGCCGGCCTGCGCGACACGTGGGACCCACTGGCACGCCGAGCCGCGCGAAGAAGTTGTCTCTACACCCACTCTCCTTGGTCGGGCTTGATGAGCACGCACGAATCTGAGCCGTTGAATCTTTGATCGGACGGTCCACGTTTGGCGAGTGTAATATTGCGCGTGGCCTTCTTCTCTCCTGCGCGAAAACTAAACTTTTATTAATTATATTTTCACCCACAAATATATTTCAAATTACATTTTAAACTTTCTTAAATTACAGTTTAGCCCTTTACTAATTTTAAATTAAATTTTTAAACTTTTAATAATTATAATTAAGCCCAAATTTAATTTAAATTATATTTTCAATATTTATAAATTGTAATTAAGAATTATACTATTTGAAATTATATTTGTTGACAAAAAAAATATGAAATTAAGTACATTTTCGATACAAATTATTTAATTTTATTAAAAATGTATTTTTAGCACATAAAAGGAAAATATTAATTTATTTAACAAAATTTAATAAATATTAAATGAACATAGCAATTATCATTACTAAAATTGGTGAAAATAACTGTATAAAATACAGTTATCAAAGGCCACTATGAATTTTTAGTAATGCCCTTTGGCCTTACTAATGCCCCAACTACGTTCTAAGGTCTTATTAATGACCTTTTTTAACCTTACCTTCAAAAATTCATTATGGTATTCTTTAATGACATCTTGATATACTCAAAATCAAGGAATGATCACCTAGTACATTTGAGAGCGGTTCTTCAGCTTTTGGCTACTAACCGCTTGTATGCCAAAGAAACCAAATGTAAGTTTGGAGTAACACAAATAGAATATTTGGGACATGTGGTCTTAGATCAAGGTGTCTCAGTAGACCTTTCAAAGAGCCAAGTTGTTAGGGAATGGCCAACCCCAACCACATCTAAAGAAGTTAGAGGGTTCCTAGGGTTAGTTGGTTATTATAGGAAATTCATACGCCATTTTGGTAGCATAGTTGCTCCCTTAACTCATTTGTTGGGAAATGAAGGGTTTCATTGGGATGAGGCAACTGAAAACGCCTTTAAATAGCTAAAGATAGCTCTAACATCCTCACTAGTCTTGAGCCTTCCAATTTTTTCTCAAAAGTATGTAATTGAATGTGATGCTAGTGGCGTTGGGTTGGGAATTATTCTGACCCAAGTAAATAAACATGTAGCCTACTTTAGTCATGGCCTAAAAGGATCAGCATTGGCTTTATCGACATATGAAAAGGAAATGTTGGCTATCATCAAAGCTATTAGGGTAAGACACCTTTACTTACTGAGACAACCCTTCACCATCCGCAGCTATTAGAGAAGCCTCAATTATCTATTGGAACAAAGCATTACCACTCCAACACAAGCACGATGGATGCCTAAACTCCTTGGCTATGATTATGAAATTGAATACAAGCGTGGGCAAGAAAACCAAGGAGCTAACTCACTTTCACGAGTTTCACTTCTTAAGCATATCTGAGCCACATGTAGCTATTCACAAACTACTTCAATGGGATGGAGTTTGGTTTAAGGATAACAAGGTATATCTGAGTTCCAAATCCTCCCTTATACCTAAGATAATAGCATATTGCCATTCCACACCAATGAGAGGATATTTTAGGTTCCACAAAACCCTCTCTCACATCAAACATAGCTTTGTGTGGCCCAAAATGCGTTAAATGTTGAAGAAATTCATTAGGCAATGTGAGTCTTGTCAAAGGTTCAAAATAGAAAGCATGAAACCAGTAGGCTTACTTCAACCCCTTCCCATACTTGATAAGATTTGGGCTGCCATCTCAATGGATTTCATTGAAGGGTTACCATCTTCAAAAGGGCATACAATCATAATGGTGATCATGGACCGTTTAACTAAATATGCCCATTTTGTTCCTATGAAACACCTTTTCACAGTCACCATCATAACCAAGGCATTTATGGCCAACATATTGCGCCTATATGGCTTGCCTACCTCTATCGTCAACGATCGTGATAAGGTGTTTATTAGCTCATTGTGGCAAGAGTTATTTCACTTACAAGGAACTCAATTATACATGAGCTTCAGTTATCATTCTCAATTAGATGGACAAACAAAGGTAACCAACCACACACTCGAGCAATATCTACACTACTTCACTGAAGACCAGCCACACAAGTGGATTGAATGGATTCCCTAGGTTGAGTATAGTTATAATACTTATATCCACTCCTCCACACAGATGACTCCCTTTGAAGTAGTCTATGGCATTCCACCTTTACACTTATTACGTATGTCCCAAAAAATGCCCAGGTTCTAGCAATAGATGAACATCTACATGCCAGAGACACTCTTCTACGTGAGTTGAGGAACATTCTACTACAAGCTCAGAACTGTATGAAATGCCAGGCTGACAAGCATCGGCAAGAAATCTCCTTCCAAGAAGGAGATTATGTGTACCTAAAACTCTAGCCTTATAGACAAACCTTAGTGGTCTTCCGTTCATCAAGGAAGCTAACCCCACAATTCTTTGGGCCATACAAAGTCATCACACAAGTAGGATCAATAGCTTACAGATTGGCTCTTCCCCTTACCTCTCAAATACAGGATGCATTTCATGTCAGCATGCTGAAGAAACACGAGGGGTAGTTACACCAAGCTTGATACAACTACCTCCAGTCTTAGATCATGAAAAAATCATGGCTCAACCTGAAGCCATTTTAGATCTTCATGTGATTCAGACGGGAAAATATAGACCCAAACCCGAAATTTCGATCAAGTGGAAAAGCGCTCCAACCGATGAAGCTACTTGGGAAAATGAGTGGTGCTTTTGAGATCATACCCTGACTTTATCCTTGAGGACAAGGATTCTCAAAGAGAGGGAGGAATGATACGAGAAACTCCTACTCATAAGGCTTAGTGCAAGGTCGTACGCAATAGCAAGCGCATGAAGGCGCAGATAGGGGACCACTAAATATGGCAGCACAAGGAGAATTTGGATTCAGTTAGGAATGTTAGAAATTAGTTAGAATATTATCCTTTGATTCCATCTATGTAAGGCTATATATAAAGCCTCTTGAATTCAACAAAAGAATACAGAAAAATATACATTAGTAAACTCACTCTCCTTCTTCTTTGAGTTCCTCTTCTTCCTCAACTTACTGCTATCACTATTGAACTGTATACAAAAAATAAATTGGTTAGAAAATAGAAGTTGACACAAAATAAAGCTATGTCTTAGCTACCCTACCTTTCCTAAAAAAGTTCATGGACGTAGAGGGAATGTCGGGCATAACTACGTCGAGATCTCCCATGAATGTAAAGAAAGCATCTCTCCACGCTTGACTACCACTTGAAAGTTGTAAATGGTAAATGTAAATAAAATCCTCCACTATCAACACTATTCCGTACTCCTTTCAGAGAAACCCAACAAGTCATCAATATCCTATAATTATTAGGTGAGAATTAGAATGGGACGTTCCCAACATGAGATAAGAACTCCTTCACGATGCGTTGGAAAGGAAGTCGTAAACCAACAAATAGGTAATATATAAAAATAATAACTCTACTAAGAAGATGATCACTTCAAATAGTAATAGGAACCCGAGGCATCAACACAATGGATTATGGAATACAAAACATCTCCCTTAGCCTATCTAGAAAAAGATCTAATATCCTATATTCGTATCGATTAATGGTGAAAAAAGTAAAGTCCTAATCATTTAAACCTAACTAAATTAATGGAACACTAATAAGAATATCATCAAAGTCACCCTTGGTCTGTAAATCTCCCCTTGCAGAATGAACTCCTATTCAATCCCTACAGATTGAACCATCAGAATGACAATGACGTGAAGTACTAGACAACACCTTGCGCGCACGGGCTGCCATCATCCAGAGCATTGTCTTCTAGAGCACTGTAGGATTGGGAGCTACCAAACAGAGAGTTGTCAAATAAGATTCTATTGGATAGAGTTATCAGAAGGTGTCTCGTCAAATGGTGCACCTGGTCGGGAAAACCTTGGCCAAATGGCCACCCACCAAACAAACCTCCTTCAGATGGCATAATAGTAGACACCCCTCGATCGTGCGGACCTTTACTACTCCATTTGGCCCTACTTGCACACTCGATGACCAAACCCAACAATATCTATAAAACCACTTCCTATATAGGAAGGTGTGGGTGTAGGCATGGTAGAGTGCCTTGTGTTTGGATGAAAAGAAAATAATAAAATTATGCTCTTTATGCAAACTTGTGATACCAAAAACAATTTAAAGGAAAGGAAAGGAAAGGAAAAAAAGAAAAGAAAAAATAACTTAGAAGATTGAGAGCTCCCTCCAATCTTTCTTCCTCTAGAAATCTTTTCATAAAAACTTAGAATGAAAAAAGGTGTGAAATAAGTTTGTGGAACGAGTTAGTATATATAGAGAAGGGATGCAATTCCATTCATCCGCTTAGAGATGTATATAGGGATACCGATTGGTGCTCCAAATTTGAAATTTGAAATTCAAATTCCCCTTAAAAAATATATAAAGAAGATTGACTGTTGAAGAAACTTTGACTTCAACATAACTCCTTATCGAACAATCAATTGAAAATCCAAAAACATAACTTGGGACAAAATCATCGTGCACGTCTTTAACAGCTAGGTAGAGCACCAATCTATACAACTGCATGAGCGAGTCAAAGCATAAAGGCTGAATAAGAGCCAAATGCGTAGTATAAGAACAGGATGCCCCGATATTCACTAAACTGCAAGACAAACCTCCTGACCAATGTACCCAAGCCTAAAAGACTTAACCACTTGGGGGATGACATTGGGTGTAAAATAAACGCATGCCATATGACACAAACATAAATTAACCTACTTAGCCGTATGACTCACGTACCAGTGAAAGTTGAGCTAACAAATGAGCATAACTCTTAAATAAATAGCGTGAAAGATAAATAACTTATAAATACTTCCCAATTATTTAGAAGAAAAAATTATATAAAAATAACTTTGATACTATATTAAAGTTTATCTTTACGTGTTAGTGATTAAATCAGGTAAATCTTCTCTTCTATATATACTCATATTGTACACTTTACATAATAAGTTCATTAGTATATAGATACACAACTAAATCTTCAGTATCTCTTTATCTCCATTTCTTCTCCCTAAATCACAGAATGAGACTCTTATATCCTCTATTATTGCTATTATTCAAACTAATTTAAGCATTGGAGCGCCAAAAATCACCACACCCCATAGTGGTTAGAGATTTAAACGACTGTTCTCTATTCGCAAGACTATATAGCAAAGAGAAGTGTACCCTTTTTTATGTTGACGGAAAATAACATCAATAAATTATTTTAATATTTGATCATCTTTATTTGTTTTTATTTTAATAATTTATTTTTTGAAAAACATTTATGTATTTAGATAATTTTCTCTTAAAAAATTATTGTTTTTGGTTTTTGAATTAATTTAATATTAAATTTCTTTTTACTCTTATTCTTATTTTATTATATCTTGATTATTTGACATGAAAAATAATATTTTAATAAAAGAATATAAAAATAATATAATTTATCTTTAATTGATATATTTTTTCAAAAATTATGGACTAATAAAATCTTATACTATCTAGGACTAAACGATACCGATGTTAAATTTGAAATTTTTTCGATCTTTCTAACAAAATAATAATAAAATCATAAGGTAAAATTTGTCATCACAAAAGTAAAATATAAGAAAATAGGGTTCATAAAAGTGCCCATATTTTAAAGTTAATGGCGTTTAATAGATTATAAAATATATTTTTTAATTCTAAATTTATTAGAAAAATGATAAATAAAAATTATATTATTTTAATATTTTTATTAAAATATTTATTTTATTAAGTATAAAAATGCGATAAAACACGTTATATTAATATGAACAAAAATAAATTAAATATGAAATTATTTTGAAAAAGGTAAACAATAATAATATTTTAACAAAAAAATTATTTAAAATAAGTATTTTATGAAAAAAATTTATTAAGTATAACTTTATTATTTTTAAATGAATATATTTTAAACGTATTTTAAATATTAAATAAAAAATTATTAAAATAATAACATTTACTCAAACTCATTTTACCGTATGTGCACCCATAATTGCTGTTTTCACTACCATAAGATATAGTGTGATCAAACGCCTCTAAGTTTAGAAACCCTAGTCTCTCTCTCATCTGAATCCCAAACGAGATGGCTTCTCGAAGGTTGTTAGCCTCTCTTCTCCGATCGTCCTTACAACGTTCACCCTCCAAGTCTACGATCCGGAGCACTGGCCCTAATATCTCATCTCCATCAGCACTTCCTCGTTCGTCGCCTTATGGTTATATCCTCAACCGTGTGGCTGAGTACGCTACCTCTTCGGCCGGGGCATCATCACAGGCTGCACCAGCTCCGGTTAAGAAGGAAACCGGAAAGGGAAAAGTCACAGATGAATTCACCGGTAAGGGTGCTATCGGTCAGGTATGTCAGGTTATTGGAGCCGTCGTCGATGTCAGGTACGACGAGGGTTTGCCTCCAATCTTGACTGCCTTGGAAGTGATGGACCACAATGTCAGATTGGTCCTTGAGGTGGCTCAGCACTTGGGTGAGAGCATGGTCCGTTGTATTGCTATGGATGGGACTGAAGGGCTTGTACGCGGTCAGAGCGTGTTAAACACTGGCTCCCCTATCACTGTAAGTTTCACATTTGATATATGGAGTCTTAGTTTACTTCGTTTGTTGAGCTGATGATTCTTGTTTAGATGACATTATATTAATAAAGTTCGTATTTTTAGTATTATCGATGTCGATATAGTTCGCAAGCCCCAAACGAGCCACTGCATACCACAATCAGCCACTACCAAAATGGATTGTTGTTATAGAAAAATATTGTAAAGAAATAGGGTTTGGGTGTTTGGTCTGTCAAAATTGCAATGGGAGGAAAAATATGATACCACGTAGGTTCGGTAAAAATGGTGTTTGGTATGTTAAAATCGCGATGGGAGGAAAAAGATAATATTGTGTAGGTTTGGTAGGGATTACCAAACCTAATAGGAAGGTTTGGTTGGGGCTACCAATCATGTATCATAGGTTCGGTAGAGGTTATCAAACCTCTATGCGATCTGCAAAAAAATATCAAAAAAATATCTATTCTAATTGATTTTTGGCTTGATCTTTTTTGGGTTATTTTTTTTCGCATCTTTGATATATGTTTCTTTAATTTTTAATATTTCTAATATTTAGATTTGTGTGTACTTGGTGGTGGAAATGGAGATAGAGATGTATGTGTAGGTTGAGATGAGGGAGGAGTAAGACGTATTGGGTTTTTAAAATGATATATATATTTATTGGGATGTCTTCTTTATTTTGTTTAGTGGGATGTCTTTTTTATTTTTAATATATAAGGGTAAATTTTTCATTTGATTATATTTTTAAATGTTTTATAATTAACAAGATGTCTAAGAGTCAAATTGGGGATTTCTAGAATTTCTCATATATATTTCCAGTTCATCCAAATGTATTATATGTAGTGTTTTTATTTGACCGATCAATTTTTATTGGAGATAAGTTCTTAGATCTAAATTATTAGAAATTATCATTATTATTTTTAACATCAACTAAGCTAAGAGAACCACTTTTCAAATATCAAAGGACTTTTTTTTCCTTCTTTTTAACTATACTCTTCTCAAGGGAAAATTTGTTAGCAATTGTTTTTGTGTTGTCGTATTTCAATGGGATATATGGTCATATTTCAATGGGATATATGTTCTGTGCCCACCCTTTTGTTGCAAACTGTATCACCAATATTCTTCAGTAATACTAAGAGATTTCTGGCTTGATTGAATGCTTCTTTAAATGGATAGCTTATTCTCCAATGTTTGTGCTTTGTATAATGTATAATTCTTGACTTCCATCTGTTCTTTTCATGTTATTTGCATTTTGTTTCTTGTTTCAAATTCAATCACCTTGATATTTTTTGGGGTCACTTTGTAACTGTTTTGTTATGCTTACACTCTTCTATCTCATGATTTATTCTGCATTTGCGTCTCAGGTTCCTGTTGGGAGGGCTACTCTTGGTCGTATCATTAATGTTATTGGAGAGGCCATTGATGAGAAGGGAGACATCAGTAAGATAACAAAGAACTTTCTTGATGTGTTCCAATTTTTCATTTGGTTGAATACTAAATAAATTAATATTTGCATGAACTGTACAGAAACCGATCACTATTTGCCTATTCACAGAGAAGCCCCTTCCTTTATCGAACAAGCAACTGAACAACAAATTCTTGTCACCGGGATCAAGGTTACATTTGCCTTTGTCTTTTGCTATGTTTGCTTTAATACCCTTTGCCCTGCATTATCCTGAGTGTTATGTTATTTTTATGTACAGGTTGTTGACCTCCTCGCCCCGTATCAAAGAGGAGGAAAAATTGGGCTTTTTGGAGGAGCTGGTGTCGGAAAAACCGTGCTTATTATGGAACTCATCAACAATGTTGCTAAAGCACATGGTTAGTTGAAAATGCACCTGGTATAGGTTTAGTTAGCGTTTTGTTTGCTAATGCTACCTGGTTTTATGATCAGGTGGTTTCTCTGTCTTTGCTGGTGTTGGAGAACGAACCCGTGAGGGTAATGACTTGTATAGGGAAATGATTGAGAGTGGTGTCATTAAGCTTGATGAGAAGCAGGTGAGTGAAATATAATTTTCAACATTGTTCTTCTTTATCTCTCTTCCCTTCTCTTATTTTAGAATTCATTATATCTGTAATTCTGTTTAGTGGTAGTTCTTTTGTAATGCTTATTTATATTAATTTTACTTCTTAATTTCAGGCTGAAAGCAAATGTGCACTGGTTTACGGTCAAATGAATGAACCTCCTGGTGCTCGTGCCCGTGTTGGGCTTACTGGGCTCACTGTTGCCGAACATTTCCGTGATGCTGAGGGGCAAGATGTGCTTCTCTTCATTGACAACATTTTCCGCTTTACTCAGGTAGGCATGTTTATCAAAGATATTTCCAAGAAATGTTTTCTATGATTGCAAATCATTCTACAATGTTTTCAACCACCATTCATGGTTGATCCTGCAGGCAAACTCAGAGGTATCTGCTTTGCTTGGTCGTATCCCGTCTGCTGTTGGTTACCAACCAACCTTGGCTACAGATCTTGGAGGGCTTCAGGAGCGTATTACGACCACCAAAAAGGGCTCCATTACTTCTGTGCAAGCTATTTATGTGCCTGCTGATGACTTGACAGATCCAGCTCCTGCTACTACCTTTGCTCACTTGGATGCCACAACTGTGCTGTCACGACAGGTTAACTCTTAACCCTACTTGTGTATTAATATTTCCATTCTTTTATTTGAGTAATATTGAATGATTTGTTTGAATTGAATAGATCTCTGAGCTTGGTATCTATCCTGCTGTTGATCCCCTTGATTCTACATCTCGTATGCTCTCTCCTCATATCTTGGGTGAGGAGCACTACAACACAGCTCGTGGTGTTCAGAAGGTTCTTCAGAACTACAAAAATCTTCAAGATATCATTGCTATTTTGGGAATGGATGAGCTCAGTGAAGATGACAAAATGACTGTGGCCCGTGCTCGTAAAATCCAACGGTTCTTGAGCCAGCCTTTCCATGTTGCAGAAGTATTCACTGGTGCTCCTGGCAAGTATGTTGACTTGAAGGAGAGCGTTAACAGTTTCCAGGTAGATGCTTCTTCCCTTCATTGATGCTTGTATTTGATAACAGAACTTTTGTTGTTCAGTAAGCCCCAATCCTTTATTTCCGCGAGCTTTTACACTTAGGTGATGTTTTGTTAACAGAATAGAAAGGTAATTGGAATGTTAAATATCAATGTAATTGAATTAAATGGGGACATTGCTATGGTTAACCAAACTATGGAATGGAAAAGTAATTATTAGTTTACTATTTGATTTAGGATTGGAGTTAAATGAACTGCATCAAATACCCACTAAATTGAGGATCAAATTGAAAGAAAAGAACAAGGGGGAGATGTACTGTTGCTTTTTAGATTGAGTATAAAACAGAGTTTTTTATTGTGTTATAAATGAGGATAAAACTGAAAACCACAAATAATTAATATTATACATGTTTGAATTGAGTGTAAATTGGGGAAGAAATTAAAATGGGGGTAAAATTGGAAATGATAATTTATTGTGATTCAAATGAAGAAAAATGGTTGAAAAAATAATACAAATAAGTAAAGGAAGCAAGCCATTGAAAAGGTATTCCATTAGGAGTGAATGGAAACAGTTGTCCTTCCACTAGCCAATTGGAAGAGTTCTACTACCTGTGCATTGTATTGGTTGAAAAATGTTGGAAGCCGTTTGGAAGGAAGTTCCTCACAAACTTTTTTCTTTGAAGTTAATTGTTGAGATAGTGATATTTATGATGCTCCTTCCAGCTTGCTTGTGGTAATTGTACTGAAATATATATTTTTTAAATAGTTAGTTGTTTGAACTAGTTTCACTGTATCGTTATTAGCTTCTTGCATTGAAGCTGTCAAAGAGTCACCATTGATGTATTAGAGGCTAAACTTTTGATTTAGACTCGGATGTTTGTATTTATCTTTCCTCTATGAATGTGGCATCATGTCTTGTCATTCTACCTTTGGATGTGTTCCCATTTGATCATTTGTCCATTGTTGGTAATTTGTTTTATGTACGAACTTACGGTGGATGAAATATAGATGTTATTTTCTGCACTTCACTGATACTTGGGCATTAATTTTTGTTTTTTCTATTTTGTGATTCCACATTCAATCAGCCCTTTCCTGTTACAATTTTATTATAAACAATAACGTATGAATACATCATGATTTACACACTTGCCATTGCTGGTACACTTGCATTGTTTTGGCAGGGAGTCTTGGATGGTAAATACGATGACCTTTCAGAACAGTCGTTTTACATGGTTGGAGGCATTGAGGAGGTCATTGCTAAGGCTGAGAAGATTGCCAGGGAATCTGCTGCTTAAAAGTTCTCTGTGCTCATTTTCTTGTTTATTTCACTTGATGATTGCGAAAACAATAATTTAGGGAGCAAGAAGCTGGGATGCCGCCAGCATTAAACATGGTTTTGATTATTTTTTTTTTGAGCTTAAATGTAAATGTGACAACAGTTGCCATATCCATCTTTCAAGCTCATTGTTGAGTATGAGAGTAATGGAGCTTGGAAGCCAATATCCTGACCCTTCTTTTCTTGTTAATTTAATAAGTGGAGGGGTAAAGACCATTTATATTTCCTCCTTTTGTTTCCAGAATATTGGACCGCTGATATTGAATTCTTGTTTTCTTTATGGAAATCACTATAGAATCTTCCCCTAGTTGTTAGTGCGAGTTGGACCTGTTTATAGTTATCATTTGTTCAATGTTATAGATTGTTTTCTTAATCTACTTTTGGTTTGGTAATAATTTTTTTCTTATGTAAGAAGGGGCTAAATGTGTTGAGATTGAAAGTTGATAGACGAAATCTTAACGATTATTTTTTATTTATTTTAGAACATTAAAGTGTACCATTAGTTTTTAAAGTATAGTTAAATTTATATAGATTTTCTAATTTTTAAAACTTTATATGCAGTCTTCAAACTTTTAAAGAGTAACAAGGGGCACGGTGGTGTTGGATGGTGGATTAGGTCATCAAATGATGAACTACTTTAAATTCTTGTTTCATTGTCTATTTTCTTATTGCAACTTCAACTTCATAGAGTTACTTGTATGATCGATCGACCCTTGGATGTCAAAGGTGTCTTTGAGGTGATCTTGTAGTTCCTACGGGCACATAATAGATCGATATGAACATCATGAGTTGTTTTGTAATAAAATTGGTTGTTATTGATACTTTCTTTTCTAAGAGATTGGTCATGTTTTAGCTTAGAAAGACTGGAGTAGGTAAGAAGTGGGGGTTGTTTCAAATCCAATTGATTGAAGGATTATCTCTTTTCGTTGGAGGCGGTAGAAGCGAGGTCGATCCTTCGAACCGACCGCCTATCGATCTGAATTGACCTCCGGTTCTTGAGCTAGAGCCAAGGTCGTAAGAGGAGGTTTACCTCTATACTGAAAAAGACCCCGGGCGAACCTATGTGAATGTTTTGGAATGAGAATGTTTGCCTTTTACAAAATTAGCATCAGAGCTTATGAAAGGGGAGTTGCAAGTATTTTTTGATCGAGTTCTTGAAAGTTCAAAAAAGCAACTAAAGTAACTAGAATATCATCACTCAAGGTGGACATTTAGAAATTTGATGGTCAATGAGACTTTGGCTTTTGGAGAAAAAAGATGAGTTGTTCTTGCTCAACAAAAGGTGGTGGTTGCCTTAATTCTTTTGAGTTTGTGGGTTCCTAGGTTGTCGCCTAAAGGGTTTGCATCAATTCCTTTGTACTCAGTTGTCTCATTTTTGCTCCATGATTTGTTGTGCCGTTTGGAATGATTTTGGGCAACTTTATTTTCAACCCTTGGATGAAATCAAGGGTTAAGATGTGATATTTTCTTTGGATTTTTTTGTACTCAACTGCCCCATTTTTACTCCATATTTTGCTTTATGTTTTGCGTTACCTTTTTGTGCTTTTTGGTTGTTTTTATTTTTATCCCTTAGATGAGATCAAAGGCTATGATGTAATATATATTTTAGGGTTTATTTGTTTCCTATTAATACTTAAAAGTAGCACAACTGTAGGGGCTACATATTTTTGAATGAAATTTGATTTTTCAAATCATTTGAAAGCTCATTCATGATTTTTGTTTCTCTTTAAGCAACTTATAAAGGGATTGTAAATATTTGTGCCATTGTTTAGCATCTAAGCATTTGTGTTGAGTAATATCCATACTTGTTTGGGTGTTATTTATGCTAGACTTATCAAGGAGCCAACATTTCCTTGTGGTGTATGTTCTCTTCAATTTAATAGTGAGTCATATCCATTGTTTTGTGGATAAAACCTTTGCTATATAATATAAAAATTAGCTAAGTATTAACCCCTTGGTTCATATCATTTTGTATCAGAGCTTTAAGTACTAATTTTCAGATTCCTATCCTTTATTTGTTTGTTCTTGTTCTTGTGTTCTTGTCTTGTTTCTGATACATATATATATATATCTTTTTGCTATGTTCTTATTGAAATTTTAGTTTCCAAACCCTAAAAATATTCTTCTTCTTTGTTTCCACATTATTTTGCATTTTCCTTGCATATTCTGTTGTTTCTAAAACTATCCTACATTTTTCTTGCAAATTCTATTTGTTTTGAAATTTTATATTAGTTTATTGGTGAGTTTCTGTTATTTCTATGGTAGTTCCTGTAGAAATTTCATTTCTTTTTTTCTTTTGTGTCATAATTTATGTGCTAATTTACATATAGAAAAATTCCTCAAACTCATATTGAAGGTGTTGTACTAATTTACTCTTGAGTTATTAGCATATTAGATAAAAAAGAAAAAAAGGAGTGGCCAAAATATAATTCAAAAAAAAAAAACAAAGAAAAGAAAGGCCAAATTGCATATGCTAATTTCTAGTGAGTATTTGAACTCATAGTTCCAAGAATTTTACCCTTTTATTAAAAATCTCCCATTGTGTGCTGAGTTCTTTTGGGGAAATTGTTGTTTTCCAATAGTGTTGATCTTTTGATATCCCTTGATCAAAGGTCAAGTTAGGGAGAGTCTAAGTCCAAGTGTCGTTCCCATGCTACTCGTGCCCAAAAAAGATGGATTAAGTAAGATGTGTGTTGATTGTTGAGCCATCAACAACATTACAATAAAATATTGACATCCTATGCCTAGATAGATGACATGTTAGATGAGTTGCATGGTTCTTGCATTTTTTTTCAAAAATTGATTTGAGAAGTGGATACCATCAAATTTGGAGGAAAAAGGCTGATGAATGGAAAACTGCTTTTAAAGCTAAGCATGGATTGTATGAGTGGTTAGTCATGCCCTTTGGTCTAACAAATGCACCTAACACTTTTATGAGGCTTATGAATCATGTTTTGCGTGCATATATTGGAAAATTTATGGTTGTCTATTTTGATGATATTATCATTTATAGTAAAAATATTGAAAAGCATGTCATTTCTAAGTATGTGCTTGAAGTTTTGAGAAAAGAACAACTGTATGCAAACCTAAAAAAATGTTGTTTTTGCATGGACAAGTTGGTTTTTCTTGGTTTCATTGTTAGTTCTAAGGGAATAGAAGTGGATGAGGAAAAGGGTAAGGCTATTCGAGAATGGCCCACACCTAAATATGTCATTGAGGTTAGGAGCTTTCATGGCTTGGCTAGTTTTTATCGAAGGTTTTTCAAAGATTTTAGTACACTAGTCGCACCTCTAAATGAGGTCCTTAAAATGTCTATTGATTTAAGTCGGGTAAGAACCAGGAGAGAACCTTTAAAGCATTAAAGGATAGTTTGTGTTCGGCATATGCTTTACCTTTACCTAATTTTCGTAAACATTTGAAGTTGAGTGTGATGTGATAGGAATACGTATAAGAGCTATTTTGATGCAGGAATGACTGCCTATCCCTTATTTCAACAAGAAACTTCACATAACAACCCTTAATTATCTAGCGTATGATAAATAGCTCCATGCCTTGGTTAGGACCCTAGAGACATGGCAACGTTACCTTTGGCCAAGGGAAGTTTTCATGCACATCGATCATGAATCTCTAAAACATCTGAAGCGCCAAGGTAAATTGAATAGGGGGTATGCTAGATGGATGGAATTCATTGAGACATTTCCTTATATTGTTCAATATAAGAAAGGTAAGGAGAATGTTGTAGCCGATGCTTTATCACAGAGGTATGCCTTACTCTCAACTTTAAATGATAGATTTTTAGGATTTGAATATGGTAAGGAAATGTATGCTAATGATGATCACTTCTCTACTGTTTACCATACATGTGAAAAACGTTTTTTGAATTTTTTTATAAATTAGATGGGTATTTATTTAAATAAAATCAATTGTGTATACCCAAATGTTCAATGCATGAGTTGTTGATTTAGGAGGTCCATGTGAGAGGATTAATGGGACATTTCAGAATCAAGAAGACTGTAGATGTTTTGTGTGAGCATTTTTATTGGCCGACAAGAAGGAGGGATGTAGCGAGAATATGTTCTAGATGCGTCACTTGTAAGCAAGCCAAATGAAAAGTCCTACCACAGGGATTATATACTTCTTGCCCGTACCTACACTACTACAAAGGGGTATTTAAGTCGATATGTAAAGTCGGTTTTTGGAAAAAAACTCACATATAATGAATTTAAAGTTGGTTCGGTGTAGAACCAACGCTATCCACGTAGGACGTAGAATCGACACTATGCTACGTGGATAGCATCTCTTCTCCACATCAACTGACGCTATGCCACATGTAGCATCAGTTCATGTTGGCATAGCGTTGGTTGATGTGGTGAACCTATGCTATCCATGTAGCGTAGCATCGGTTCGCCATGTCAACCAATGCTATCCATGGGTTTATTATCGTTTCTCTTCTCTCTTCTTCACCAACAGATTTCAGTTTGTACAGAAACCCTATTCGCCCAAAACTGAGCTCACCATCATCTCTTTTTTCATTTTATGGTCACCTCTAACCACCATTTCCAATGCCGTTTTGTGGGTTATATTCCTCTTCTTATTATCTTTTAAATTCCCTATTTTTTTTAGCGAAATACTCAAATTTTTTATACGCATTTTCTCATTTATTCTTACTTACAAAACACCTATTTCTTCTTCATTTTCTTCATTTACTCACTTAATTTACTCTTGTAAGTATTTCTATTAATCCTACGCATTTATTATTCAGTTTATTTTATTTTTTGTATAAATTTTTGATTTATGTATGTTTTGTATTATGCTTGTTATTATATGTTTGGCTTATTTTTGGTGGAAATAATATCTGCATGTTATGGATTTGAGGGACTATAATATTTACCGTACGTGGATAAATTTATTTACATATAAATAATTATATTTTATTAAGCAACAGTAATACAATTGTAAAATGATTAAAATGATAAATGTTTTGTATTATGTATGTTTTGGTATATATTCTAATAATTAGGGAATTTATATATAATATTACTTGAAATATATTGATTGGATACATAATTAATATGAGTAATTAATGTCATTAATAGAAAATGACAAATCTTGGATGTCAAAGTGTAGAATTGAGCAGGACTACATTTCTGGAGTTGAAGGTTTCATGGAATTTGCTTGTAGAAATAATAATACTGGAATTAGTATGATTCGATGTCCATGTGTTAAATGTAAAAATGAGCGATTTCATGAATTTGACGAGGTTTATATATCACCTTATCTGTAGTGGTATTCTTTTGAGCTATAAATATTGGTATTATCATGGAGAAAATATTGATATACTCATGGGGAAGAGATAAATAAGAATGTGAGTGGATTACATACATCTTATCATAATGTATAGACAGAAAATATGTTTCATGGTGTTGAAGATGAACTACGTGAGGATGATCCCAAAACCTTTAAAAAAATTCTAGAAGATGCCAAAAAACCGTTGTATCAAAAATGCAAAAAATACACTAAAATGTAAGAGATTGGTTCATTTGTACAATGTGAAGGCAAAACATGGTTTTTCTGACAAGGGGTTCCCATAAGTACTAAATCTACTAGTAGATATGTTTCTTGAGGGTATTGAATTGCCATCTTCAATGTATGAAGTGAAGAAATCTCTTAGTCGATTTGGCATGGAAATATCATAAGATTTATGCTTGTCCAAATGATTGCATTCTTTATAGAAAATAATATGAGACATTAGATGATTGTCCGATGTGTAAATAATCGAGATGGAAGCATGGCACAAATGAGACAACACATAAGAAAGGCGTGCCTGCAAAGGTTCTTTCGTACTTTCCTCCGATTCCTCACTTTCAAAGGTTGTTCGAAAGTAAAGAGACGTCAAAGATGTTGACTTGGCATTTAGATAATCGATTTGATGATGGGGTGCTACGTCATCCTTGTGATTCTCCAAATTGGAAAGTAGTAGATAATTTATCTCCTCAATTTGCATCTGATCTACACAATTTTCGTCTTGCCATTGCTACTAATGGAATTAATCCACATAGTTCCCTTAGTAGTAGATATAATTGTTGGCCAGTAATTATGGTAACATACAACCTTCCTCCCTGGTTGTGTATGAAAAGAAAATTCATGATGTTAACATTATTGATCTTAGGACCGAAACAACCATGTGTTGATATTGATGTATATGTGCAGCCTCTGATAGATGATTTAAAGACGTTGTGGAATGATGGTGTAAATGTTTATGATGCACATAAAGAAGAACACTTTAACTTGAGGGGGTCCTTTTATGAACAATTAATGATTTTCCTGCCTATGAAAACTTATCAGGACATGCAACAAAAGGTTACAAGGGATGCCTTATATGTAGTGATGGAACTTCTGTAACTTATCTTGTTCACAGAAGAAAGATGTCTTATAGAAGACATAGAAGATTTTTCCATCAGGATATAAGTTTAGATACCAAAAGAAACCGTTCGATGGTGAAGAAGATCATGATCATGCAACCCGATCTTTGTGAGGTGTTGAGATATTAAAGCAATTGAATGGTATGACAATCAAAAGATACGGAAAGATGAAAAAAAAATCACTAAGATACGGAAACGAAAGAGGTCATCTAATGAAATGGGTGAAAATGAAAAAGAGTTTGAACCGACTTACCATGGTTGTTGGAATAAAAAAATGAATATTTTAGGAATTACCTTATTGGAAAGACCTACACATTCGTCACATCTTAGATGTCATGCACATTGAGAAAAAATGTATGTGAGAGCTTGGTTGGTACTTTACTTAATATACTTGGAAAAACAAAGGATGGAATTAAAGCAAGATTGGATTTAAAGAAAATAGGCATACAACTTGAATTGGCACCAACGGTAGAAAATGATAAGAATAGAAGATACTTGCCACCATCATCATATAAAATGTCAACAAAAGATAAGGATGTGTTTTGTAAATGTTTGGAGGGTGTGAAAGTTCCTGATGGTTACTCATCCAACTTGAGAAATTTTGTGTCTATCACCGATAAGAAATTTATGGATTGAAATCACATGACTGTCATATCTTAATGCAACAGTTATTACCAATTGCTATTAGATCAATTCTTCCAAAACATGTTTGATTATCAATAATTCGTCTTTTTTCATTCTTCAATACAATATGCAAGAAATCTATATCAATTAGTGAGTTAAACTCTTTACAGAAAGATGTTGTAGAGACTTTGTGTCTAATTGAAAAATATTTTCCTCCCTTTCTTCGATATAATGATTCACTTCTATGTTCATTTAGTTCGAGAGGGTCAATTGTGTGGTCCTACTTACTTAAGGTGGATGTATCCTTTTGAGAGATATATGCAAGTTCTTAAAGGATATGTAAATAATAGAAATCGACCTGAAGGATGCATGGTGGAACGCTACATTGCTGAAGAGGCCATTGAGTTTTGTTGTGAATACTTTAGTGGTTGCACTGAAGTTGGGAATCCTACACACAAGTTGTTCTTAGAATGTGTCATGATCCAAGTAGGTAACGTTATGCTTGATGGAAGTAAGAAATTGTTTATTGATCGCATTCTATGGGAAAAAGCACACCGAATCACTTTGGTAAATAATAATGAGGCACAACCATACATAGAGTAAGTGATGTAACTCCTATTTTGTTATTTGGCTTGTATGAGTTTTGATGCCCATAAATGTATTACAAAATTGTTCGATACGTTTAAGGGCACCAAAACTCATACAAGCCAAGTAAAAAATCGGAGTTACACTTGATTTCATAGTTAGAGCTCATTATAGCATTAAAAATACTAGTAGAGATTCCAAATAATTTCATATTTATAGACAAATGATTAATAAAGTGCTAATATGAGTTTGAAGGGATAAGGTTATTATTATATCACTCAGATGTTACTGGTAATCTCTTTTTGAGGGTAATATTTATAATGATTTAATTTCTCCATTCGTATGTTTTTGAAGTTTAGACTACTTATTTAATGCATGTTTACGTGCTCATTTATGTAGGGGAATGAATTGTTATATGGATCAGCTGTTTTTTGCCCAGTTTCCTTGTCACAATGCTGGTAATTCTAAGCTAACCAAGCTTGCTCGCACAGTCCAATTACACTTTGACGACATTATTTTATTTGTAATTTAAGTTAACTATATATATATATACATTATTTGTTTTTGTAATAAATTTAATTATCAAGTTATTAATTATATTTAAATTTTCAATTATTTGTATTATTATTTATATTTTGGTTTTTTATGCTATATTGAATACGGGTTAGTGGAGTGAAAAATGAGAATAAAATTAAAAAAAATCAATACAGGTAAAGTCGGTTCACGCGGTGAACCGACTTTAAATTTTAAGTCACTCAATTTATAGTTGGTTTAACGAACCGACTTTAAAGCCCGGTTTTGTAGTAGTGCTAGCACACCTTGGGTCGATATTTTCCATGGATTTTGTTTTAGGGTAGCCTAGTTCTAAGAAGGGTAGAGACTCAATTTTTTCATTGTAGATAGGTTTTCTAAAATGGTACATTTCATAGCGTGTCGTAAAATCGATGATGCCACTAATGTAGTAGAGTTGTTCTTTAGGGAGGTTATTAGGCTTCATGGAATTCCTAGGAGCATTGTGTTTGATAGGGATGTTAAATTCCTTAGTTTGTTTTGAAAGTCTTTGGGCTAAAATGGGCACTAAACTCTTGTTGTCAATACTTGTCACCCTAAAACTGATGGGAAAACTAAGGTAGTTAGTAGGACTCTGTCCACGTTGATTAGGCCAGTAATAAAAAGGAATTTAAAAAATTGGGAGGATTATTTAGCTTTTTTTGAATTTTCTTATAATCGGAGTCTGCATTCTATTACTGATCATTCTCCATTCAAAATTGTTTATGGTTTCAATCCACTAAGTCCTTTGGACTCATTACCTATACCTATTTCAGAGAAACTAACTTAGATAGTGCCAAGATGGCTGAAATGGTGAAAAATCTTCACAAACACATTCGTAAGTAAATTGAGGAAGGAACAGTTTCCCGAAAAAAGACGGTCCATGTTGCTACCTCGGGGAGATGGACCCTTTCAAGTGATCGAGCGAATTAACGACAATGCCTACAAAATCAATCTTCTTGGTAAGTATAATGTTAGCACCTCTTTTAATGTTTATGATCTTTCTCCTTTTGATTATCCAAGTGACGATTCGAGGACAAATCCTCTTGAAGAGAATGATGAGAATCATGGAGCCATACAAATTCCAAATGGACCAATCACAAGGTCTAGGAGGGCATAACTCAAAGAAGCTTTAAATGGGTTCATTCAAGAGGTCATACATAACCAAGGGGACCCAAAATGAGAGTGCAAGAATTGGGAGAATCCTAGTATGAAAATTTGGGCAAAAATTGGCAAAAGATAACTATCCACATTGCTGTGGCATTTGGCCTATTTTAGGCAGCTTTCTTGAAATCATGGGTTAAGATGTAATATTTTCTTGGGATTCCTTTGTAATCAGTTGCCCCATTTTTTTTTCATGTTTTACATTACCATTTGGATTGACTTTGACAACTTTCTTTTCAACTCTAGGATGAAATCAAGAGTTAAGATGTGATATTTTCTTAGAACTCCTTTGTTCTCAGCTACCCCATTTTTACTCCATGTTTTGCGTCACCTTTTTGTGCTTTTGGCTATTTTTATTTTTAGCCCTTGGATGAGATCAATGGATATAATGTAATATAATTTAGGGTTTATTTGTATCCTATAAATTACTTAAAAGCAGCACAACTATAGGGGTTGGATTTTTTGAATGAAATTTGATTTTTCAAATCATGTGATAGCTTATTCATTCTTTTTGTTCCTCTTTAAGAAACTTATCAAGGGATTGGAAACCTTTGTGGTGTTGTTTTGCATCCAAGAATTTATGGTAAGTAATATCCATACTTGTTAGGATGTAATTTATGCTAGACTTATCAAGGAGCCAGCACTTCATTGTAGTGTCTTTTCTCTTCAATTTAATGGTGAGTCATATCCATTGTTTTGTGGAGAAACCCTTTGCTATATAATCTAAAAATTAGCTAGGTCCTTACCCCTTAGTTCATATCAATTAGTATTTTATGATTAAGTGTTGAAATTGCAATGAGAAAAAAATCGGCATTTAGGTATCAAATAGTGGACACTACCCTTGTGAGATTATACTTTGAGCCCTTATGTTCCCATTCTAAGTGATAATGTCTTTTCAACTCTTTAAAAACTTTTCTTAACAATTCTTGTTGTTAGATGATCTTTATATGTCTTTGCATTGAATGTTAGGCTTTTTACATAAAATAAAGTGTTATATATTTATTTTTATTATTTAAATTGAATAAGTAGTTATTGAAAGTTTATGTAGATGCAAACCCTTTAGGCGAACAACTTAGCAACCCACAAACTTAAAGAAACGATTGATTTGCTAAGAATGTGTTGAAGATTATCATATTAGAACCCTAAGGAAATAGAGTCCTTAAAACCCAAACCTTGAGATGCATCAAATAATGATCACTCCCTTTGATAAATCAGATTTAAGTAATCAATCAAGAACACAAAAAGGAAAAGCAAGAAGCTTTCTAAAATTTTCTTTTCATTAATGAATATTCGTGTCCATTACATGGCTGCTATTTCTTTGATAAGAAATAAGCCTTAGATGCCACCACTTCTATCCCCTGATAAACCCTAGGCAATACCTTAAGAGCCAAAAAACTAATGGCCTTAATTATTGGTGGATTAGGCCTAATCCATTATAAAAAATAAAAGACAAAAAAAATTAACATATAAAAGCGCACAATTAACTATGAAAAAATTGCTAAGCATAAAAAATTACTACTTAAATTGTTCCTTGCATCCAATTTTATATTCCCAATGTATCCCTTGTGTAAAATCTTGAGAAAATTGGTTAGCACTTGGAAACGTGAACTTGATTAGCACCTCGATCTTTGTTTTTCCCTTCCATTTTGAAAATATTTGTCCTCTTATCTTAGCTTTGTAAGCCGATTGATTTGGTATTGTAGAGTTAGGTATGAAGACCATTTGATGCTGTATGCCCTGCAAAGGATGTAATCCATGAGGAATCTCTTCAAGAAATACTTTCTCAAAGTCCTGCAATAAATACACAACAACACTAGACAAAAATGAGTTAAGATCATTAGTAGAAAGATAAATATCGTTATACATAAGTACAAGTACTTGTTTCCTTGGCACCATTACACTTTAATCTCATGTTTTTCAGCAAATGTACTTATTCTTTTTTTTTCTCTCCTTGCTCACTTTTCCCTACTTTTTGCTCACTAATCTATCCTTTTTGCTCAATTTTCTCTCTATTGTGCTCAATATTATTTCTTTTGTTCCCACTTTTGTCTCTTTTGTGCTCACTTTTCTCTCTTTTATGCTCACTTTTCTCTCTTTTTTGATTTTTCTCTTGCTCACACTTTTGTTTTTCTCTCAAATTGCATCTCTTACTATCCTAATATGGTCTTCATAAGATTACAAAGGTTTGAGATGGGATAATACAACTTTTCAGTTGTTCATTTCAAAAGAGTACCTATTTTTATACCCATTATGCATCATCCTCCTATCAAATTGCCACAATCGTCCAAGCAAAATATGAGCAGCATACATTAGTACCACATCATAAAGAACCTCATCCTCATACTTTCCAATTGAAAAAGGAACCCATACTTGTTTATCGACATTCACTTCTCCATAATCATTCAGCCATGGTAGCTTGTATGGTTTGGGATGCTTTTACCACTTCAAATTCAATGTTTCCACCAACACAATACTAGCAACATTAGTGCAGCTCCCACTATAATTAATAACATTGCAGACCTTATCCTTCACATGGAATCTTGTGTGAAAAATATGCTCACGTTGCTTCTCATCTCCTTCACTCTTAGCCTATATATTGAGGGCTCTCTTTGCGGCAAGTAATTCCTTATGCACAGGTTCTTCCTATTCTACATAAAAAAATCCTCCAATGATAACATTTATTCTTCACTTGAACTAGCACTCTCGATTTCTCCTTTATCACGTATAGCCATACCCCTTTTGTTTGGTCATTTTCCGAGTCCTTGGCACCTAAAAACATTTAATATCACATGACTTAGAATGAGTTTTTGTTTTAGGTTTATATTTAGGAACAACAACTAAATTGTTTGACTTCACTTCACCTTTTGTTTTAAAGGAATATTTTTTGTCCTTCCAAGTTGATTTCCAAGGAAAACTAAAGGACGAACTAGATCTAAACCTTTTGGACTTGACTTGCTTCTCCACTTTAATGGATTTGTGCAGTAGTTTTTACTTTTCTACGTAATGTTGCTATTCAACCAAATCAACTATTTCCCAATTTATCTTAGCAATGAATCTGGCCATTGTCACTTCTCTATCTTTCTCTATGTTTTCTCTAATCATGGCGACATCCATCTCCTTATAGTAATCCTCTATACTAATGGAACCTTGAATTAGCTCTTGAAACTTTCTATATAAGTCCCTATAGTAATGGCTAGGTATGAACCTCTTACACATCACCAATTTCATCTCTTCTCATGATTGAATAGGTCTCTCACCATTCCTTCATCTATTGACCACCAATTGATCCCACCATATACCAGCATAATTTGTAAATTCTACGGCTACTAGATTTAATTTCTTCTCCTCGGAGTAATTGTGATAATCAAATACATGCTCAACCTTTCTTTCCCACTCCAAATATAACCCAGGATCATTATTTCCTTGAAAAGATGGAATTTCCATTTTTATATTGCCTATATTGCTATCATCTTTAGAGTTAGTATTTTTGCCTCATTTATAACTTGTTCTATCCTCCACATTGAAATCAACTTATTCTTCCTCAAACTCATGCCTTCTATGTCTTATTATTCTATGTGATTGAGAATAGAAAGATGATTCTAAATCATCCAATCTTGCATTCATTCTCTTACATTGGTCATTAACAACTTTGATGAAGAATTTTAAGTCAAAATTTGGTGGTTCTCCTCCTTCCTTACTCATGTTGTCAACTTGTCAAAATAAAATGAAATAATCCACGCACTCCCTCATGTGTTTACTCTCAAATAAGATTTTAATACTCCCCTTTTTCACACTATTTTCTCTCTCTTTTTTCACATTATTTTTGCTCTTTTGTTTTACCACTCAAAGCTCACATCAACCTTCTTTTTGTTCTTAAAAAAATCAAAGAATCCAACTAATCTCAAGAATAACCGTTTTATTGGTGAAAATCTCAAAATTAATAATTTTAAAAGAACCTAATGGAAAAGTATGACAAAAGGAAAGTCCAAAGAGGACTCTAAAGAAATAAAGTCCAAAGAGGATTCCAAAGAAAGACTCTTGATCAAAAGATGACTCTAAAGAAAGACTCTTGATCAAAGATGACTCTAAAGAAAGACTATTGATCAAAGAGGACTCTGAAGAATGACTCTTGACAATCTATAGAAAGACTTTTGACCAAAGAGGACTCTAAGGAAGACTCTTGGCTAAAGAGAACTCTAAAGAAAAAATTATCTCCCCTCTTGAATGTTTCGGTATTTTTCTCACTTTTTAAATCCAAAAATTGACCAAAATTATGCTAGTGGAGGCCACTTAGGGTTTATGGTGTGATTAGGGGCTTAAATATTGCTCAAGTATGATATGGACCATCAGATCAATTGCTACAATCAAAATAAGCAAAACTAACAACGCCAACTAATCATAGAGGGACACATGGCACCAAGAATTCACTAGGAAAATCAGAGAGCAACACGTGGTATAGGAGACCTATCAGAGTCAACGGTCATTGAGTCAATACCACATGGCGCATTGCGATTTGTGGAAATGGATGGCGTGGTGCACTAGTGTAACATGATAAGAAATCGGGTGGCAATGGGGTGACACGTGGCGAGCATTTCTTCCTCCTTACATGTGGCGTAATATGATTCGCTATCCTAGCTTGTTTGGCATTCACGTGACTTTCCTTGTCAGCTCTCATGCTTGCATGGCATGCCACAACATATTCTGATTGGTTTTGCATTAAAAATTTATAAAAAAGTCCATAAAAATTCTAGAAAAATCCCAAAATATTCCAAAAATTTTATTTTCACCCATTTTCATTAAAAAGATTATATTTTAATATTTTTAGTCCCAAAAAACTATTTATTAAATAAAATAAGTAAATATTAAATAAAAAAGTGCACTAATGACTACTTTCATAGATTCATCAGATGTATCTTGTACAAATGTTTGCATTTAGGCCCTTCATTATAGACAATTATATTCCTAGTTGTGAGATTCAAGTAGTCTTTTGTCATTTGAATATTTTAAGTCCAAAAATACCTAAAATACATAAAAAATACCCCATCATTTTGAAAACACAATATATAAAATATTTAGGTTAAAATTTAATATTAAAATCTAATTCACTTAAATAATTCTAATAAATCACAAGATATGGGTCTTTTTAGGCATGTATCATACTATAGGTGACTATAGTACCAAATTCATTCTTTGAATTTATAATATCTTCACTAGCTTTCCACCATTTCAATTTTATTTCCCTTGTAGCCTTATACCTTGAAGACTTAGACCTACCACCTCTATTCTTAAAAATTGGAGGAACTATCTCATCACCATTAATTTTTGTCCAAAATTTACTGTTTAAATTGGAGAGAATATAGGTGAGTATGACCTATCATATGAATCCCATTTGATTAACAATGCACATAATCCATTAGATCTTCTCTATGTAGCATTATATATATCATGGCACGTGGGCATGATATTCCATATAATTGCCATACCCTGCAAGTAATCTTGCAAATAAACATAAATAGTCTTTATTGTATTGTAAGTTACCTCAAAGTAGTACCATCCATTGAAAATTGGATTACGTGAACTACTTGCTAACCTATTTACTAAAACAAATAGCCATTATGATGTGACCTAAGAGGTGGTTCAATCTCTCACTCTCTCTCTCCCTTTTATTAAATCTTTGTATCAAGTATTTCCTAATACATTCCAACAAAGCAACTAGTTGTTTTTCCCATGTAGTCCTTAATTAATTATTAAAGCTCTCATAAGCATTATTTTTTTGGTTGGAATACATAGAATATCAAAAATAAAAATGAAATTAAAGAATGATAAATAAATAAGAAAACCTAAATTAAAAAAATACAAGTAATAATGATATAAGTTTTAGATATACCTATAGTATGCTTTACTCCAAGGGGTCTTTATTTCTTTTTAACCACTCATATGATTCTTCATCATCTTTCTTTATATTTTCCATACTCCTTTAAAGTTCCAAGTTTTTGCTCTTGTTACTGCCTAATGATAACTAACATACTTTGATGCTAAGTGTGTTTTTTTGGAATTTTCACTATATGCCAAGTATAATGTCTGTGCTCAACCATAGTAATGGAGATCAAGATGCTGATCAAGTTGATGTTTAAAAATATTCTCAAAATTGTTTGCAAGGAATTGAAGTTCCAATGACTAGGGCAAAGACAAAGAGGATGAAGGATACTTTGCAAGGCTTGATCATGGAAGTGAGATACAAAGAGGTTGTTCTAGAAGAATCAAAAACTAAATTCGAAGATTCTAAAGCTTCACCAAGGATGGTCTGTTACATTTTTATGCAAGGGCTAGATTTGGAAGATATAGTTGAGAGTAAAGATTGATTTAGGAAGTAATATTTTTTTTTAGTTAACTATGGGCCTTATATGTTTAAACATTATTGTCTTAGTTAATTGTGGACTTTTTTTGTGTTAAGTTTTTGTGTCTTTTATTTTTAAGAATATACTAGGCCCAATCCACTTATAATTAAGCCCATTAGTTTTTTTGGCTCTTGAAGTGGCACCTAGGGCTTCTTTAGAAGAGGTGGCCTTTAGGGTTTATTTCTTATAAAAGAAACAGTAGCCATGTAATGGAGACACACAAATATTCATTAATGAAAAGAAAATTTCAAAAAGCTTCTTGCTTTGCCTTCTTGTGTTCTTGATTGAATACTTGAATCAAACTTATCAAAGGGAGTGATAATCCTTTGTGGCATCTCAAGGTTTGGGCTTTTTAAGGACTTTGTTTCCTTAGTGTTCTAATATGATCATCTTCACATGTTCTTAGCAAATAAATTGTTTGTATTCCTTTGAGTTCATGGGTTCTTAGGTTGTTTGCCTAAAGGGTCCACATCACATAGGTATTAAAACTTTCCTAGCATTTATTAGATCAATATGCTCATCAAACACAAAAGTCTACCCTTTCCCATTCTCCACTTCTAGGTATGTGCACAACAAAGAAATAAACTAGTTCTAGGTATCACTAGACTCTATTTCCAAAATAGAATATGCAATAGGATAGATTCCATTATTTGCATCTACCCTCACATGCAATTAGTGATTGCCCTATGTGCAACCCCTAAAGGAAACACCCATCAATCCAAAAATATTTCTACACAAATTGAAACCTTCATTAATAACTCACAGACACAAGTAAAACCTTATAAAAAATTCTTTTCCATCCTCATTCTTTGAAGTATGTAACACATGTATTATGCTTGGAATTTTTTCAGTGAACATAGCATTGTAAACCCTCATTATAGTGTATTGTTTCTTAGCCTTTTTTACTTGATTTGATGTGGTTGTAGTATGAAATTGTTCCATAACAAGGCCAATAAATCTCCTTGATCTGATTCTTGGTTATTAGGCAAGCAATTATTCTACAATAAAATCACTAGCAATGTGTTTTAACTCATAGTTCCTTTGACATCGGTGTTCCTACTCACCAATATGGAAATAAGAGCACCACTAAGAGATATTGCATATTCCCATTGGTCCAATAACAAGGGAAATAGCTAAATGGTTCAAAGAAGCACTTCATGGATTAATCCTTGCAATTCAAGATGATCCTAAGAAGACTCAACTCAAGATGGACCCAAAGGAAGATCGTGGGCAAGTTAAGTTAATATCATTCAAGTAAATGAATAGGCTAAATAAAAGGGCTTGGGCATGTAATGCTAAAGAGAGTGGCACGTAAACTTGGCTTGGAATGAAACACAAGTTGTTTCCTTAATAAAATATTAGTACTTATTTTTTATTCTAATTATGGACAATATTTTAGTCCTTATTGTTGTCTTAGGGTTTAAGTTTATGTTATAATTTCCTATGAATAATTTATTTGTAGCTCGACTATATCAGCCTAAGCACTCCAAGTGTAATGGTTAGACCTTTCATAAAATTTTAATAAGAGTTTTTCCTTTAGGTCTCTTGGAAACTTTATCAAACTTATGAAGAGCAATCTTGTAATGTTCAAATTTGACTTATCATTCACAACCCTCCCCTTGAGTGTGGCATCCAAACCTTCCCTTTTACGTTTTTCTTGTTATTATTTTTGTTTGTACTTTGGTTTATTTATATGTTCTTGTTGGGTCAAATAATTGAATTAAAATAAATAAATTTGGGATGTTAATCAAAACAACAAAAGATAAAGAAAAAAGAGAGAAAATATCTATAGTGATTGTTTACTATTCAAGTTAATTGTAAGTAAAATTGGGAAAAAAGAAAAAAAGAAGAAGAAATAATTCAGTCAAACAATAGATGAAAGGAAAAGATGTTGGCAATATTTCCAAAGTGCTTGTTTTCTTTTCCTTCCTAGACTTTCCTAATTATTTGATTGTCCATTTATATCTTGAATTTGTCTCATTGTCCTTATGATTCCTTATTATTTCCTTTCTTTTAGTTGACTTTCCTTTTTTATCATTACATTACTATCAATTGCTCTTTGTGCCAAATTCTTAAAAAACATTATTGTTTGCTCTAGCCATGCGCCTTTTATTTTGTGGACGGATTTCTTAGATTGAATTATTGCAAGTTTCTCTTTGATTGTGTTTGTTTTAGTTTGATAAAAAACCGAAAGTGGGAACTAGAGTGAGAGAGTGTAAACAAAAGTATAAGCGACTAAAAGAGTACAAATATATGAGAAGTGTTGTTAAAACTAATCTGATCGGTTTGTGTAATAGTTATTTTCCTTATTTACAATTAATTTAGGAAGTGTTTGTTGACCGGTGAAAATTTTATATTTTATAAAAAGCTCGCAAGTGTAAATAAACAATAAGTGTAATCCTAAGGCCTATCTAAAAAAGAATTATGTGGCTTTAAATTATTCATCAAATTTCTTAAAAACAAACACAAAAATAAAACCTAAAAATTCTACCACAATATTTTGGTTATGAAAATATTAATCTAATAACGTAATAATAATAAAGATAGAGATAGGCTCGATAAAAAAAAATCAACATAGATATGAAATTAATAATCATTGGAGAATTTATGGGAATAATTAACTAGGTAACGATACTTGCTTAGAACTAACTAGGTTATCAAATATATAAATTCAGGTTATTGATTATTAAAATATCCTTAATATGGATCAAATTCTTTATTAATCAAATTAGTTAATAACTTTAGACGGGTTTGACTTGAATTTTTGTTTTGCAACCCTTACCTACTAATTAGTTCTTCATGTAAGGCTTACATACCTTATTCTTCTAAGCTCCTAGGAAGAAAATTGCTTTTTTTGTGTGTTGTTCTTCATATGTTGATCAATTTATATATTTGAAACTAAAAATACCTAAAATACAAAAACAAAATACCCATGATTCCAAACATATAAATGCAAGTAAATATTTATATAAACATGCTTAAAGAAACCTATTTCTTATATTTAAGCTCAATAGAAACATGAAATATTAGTGTCATCAAAACTTCCAACTAACATCTTACTAGCTTCTAGCAAGGAAATCAATATAAAAGCTAAAAACAAAAATAAATAAACTAACCTAAACTAACCTAAATAATTTTCATAGATTGACACATGTATTTAGCTTATGCAACAAATCTTTAAATCCCTCGATTGCCCTAGTGAATGAGTTTAAGTATTCATAAGGACTTTCAGTGATAATACCCACAAATATCCTATTATGTAAAATTAAAGCTAAAAATAAATCAAATAACAAAATAAAGACTAAAATAAAAAAAACTTCTCATGCTTTAATTTCTTTTCTGTTCATAATCAAAATCTCAAGTACAAGTTAATTTAACATCTCAAAGGTTCAGAGTTTATTATACTCATCACAAATTCATATTCCATTACAAAAATGTATCAATTTTGACTTACTCAATCTTAGTGTTTGGAATCTGAATTCACTTTGACTAAAATCCTCACAATATATACTCTTAATATCACATTGATCCAATAGATTCAAGAACTCACCTAAGATATATGTAAAGAAATGAGCTAAATGGTTCACATATTATTAAACAATAAAAGCTCAAAAAGTTCATAATATTGATCACATGAAAAGAATCAAATGATAGAATGTATGAAAAGAAATCACATTACTATTCTCATGCATAAATTAAAATCATTAAGCAAAAATTTTAAATGTGCCTCAAGATGAATGAAAATGCATTGACTTCAAGCATATTTATGTCCTATTTTTCTTTTGTAATAACCATGTCACCATTTTGAGGAACTTTAGGGTCATAATATTTAGTTATACTATCTATTTTTCTCTCCCTTTTTATATTACTTTTATTATTCTATCTTTTTAGAGGGTGGACCCATATGTGTGTGTGCGCACACACATGTATTTGGTGAGTGGCAAATTTTTGGCTCTTTTTTTTGTTGGCTTTAGGGAACCCCATATATAGAACTGTTTTTTAAAATTCAAACATAAAAGATATAGGCATATACTTTAAATTTTATTCAAATAATTTAATTTAAGGAATGAAATCAAGTATACGATTCTTCATCAGATGTTAAAAATTCTATAATTGAATGCAAAACCTATATAGATCATCTAACAATTTTAAATTGTAAAAAAAATGTTTAAAGGAGTAGAAGAATCTATTATCATTAAGAATAAAATGCTTATTGGCTCAAAATATTCTTATGAGATAGTCTCCACTATTTCATTCCTAAACACTAATTTTGCATTTATCTCAATCTCAACATGAAATATGAAACACAAACTATGAATTAAAAAAACTAAGTCTCACAATAATCAATGACATATTTAAGATTACAATCAAATAGTGTAAAGACTCCATCATTCACGTTAAATCAATTAAAGACATTATAATTTTGCACAAATTAAAAAAACCTAAATATCCCTAAACCACTAAATAAATTAAATAAACTAAATAAATGCAAACACATGTTTAATAAGAAATTTAAGACATGCATAATTTTTACATGTAACTTTTTTTTCACCCCAACCTCAAAATCGATATTTTCCTCAATGTATCAAATGTATATTAAAGATAAAGAAGAAAATGAAAAGCAAAGTTACCCATTTGCCTTAGCTCAATGTGATCAAGTGTGGTAAATCATGGTGCATCGATCATCTAACGTAGTTTACATAGGTAAAATGATGTGTATTTCTCATAAATGACATCTTAGCAAATAGTTATAAATTTAACACTTTTAAATAAAACAATATTTTTCACAATAACAGAAAATACAATAAAATAAAACAAAGTACATTAAATCTAAAATAAGAAAATAAAAATAAAAACAAAACAACTAAATTAAAAAGTTCATAAAAACAAAATAAAATACATAAAAATAAATAAATAAAATAATGTAGAACAAAGTTGGAGCTCAATCCTCTATATCATCTGGTCCTTGGTTATAACCATATGGGGGCATGGGTGGTCAAAAAAGAAATAGTATTCTAGTTTCTTGGGTTCTTTCAATTTACAATGGAAAATTTTGAGATGAAAGAGATTTATCCGTTGACCCTTTGGATAGTTCACCCCCGCTTTAGCACACAAAGTAGTAATAAGGTGGGGGAATAAATAATTCAAATGGTGGTTATTTGTAATTAACCTATCTATTGATTAATTATTGCTCCAATAACCATGCTCTTAGTGGATGCTATTACAAAGAGTAATATAGCATGCTCTTTATCTATAAACTATAGTGTTTGGTGGGTATAAGTCTAAAATAGACAAAGTATTGCCAAATTTGGAAAAACTTAGTTAAATATCTGCTTTGAAGCCTTTATGTTTCCCATTGGAATATTTCCACTTAGCCCCCTTTGTACCTCTGTATAGTCCACATTATTTAGATAAATTTTGTACTAAAAGATAATTTTTATGTTGACAAAGTATTTTTTGTTATAAACAAGAGAGCTAGATTTAAGATTTAATATTTGAATCTTATTTAGAGTTAACTATTCAATTATGGATTAAATTACATGGATCTTTAGAGTACTCTCTTTGTAAAACCCCGTAATTTCAACATAAATAATTATAATACCCAAAAAGAAATTATGAAAAATGTTTTATGATGTAGGGATGTAACTGAAAAGTGTCATTTGAAAATCGGATAGAAACGGAAAAATTGGGTGCAACCTTCCCCACATAGATACCACCACCTCACTACCAACTTGTTACCTCCTCGCCACCGCAATTGGCAAACTCCCTTGATTGGATATAAAAGGGAGACCGACCACCTAATCTTTACACATTTTTCCTTTCCCCTTTCTCCTACACTCTACTTCTTATTCTCCCTAAGTAGTTTGGACTTTTGGCATGATTTGGAGGGTGTTTTGGGAACAAATATCCAAGTATTCAAGTCAAGGATTCGAGGTAGGGGTTTTTACTCTAGCTTTGAATACATACATTGTTTTTTTATAATCAAATTGTCAGGCATCATATATTATAAACAAAAGTGCAAAATTGGATGCCATTATTTTATAATTAATGTTATAATGTCATAAATGTTGTTTAAAATGAGATACTCAACCTAAATGTTTTATTATGCATACATTGGAAGCGTTTTTTATAAATCAATAATTATCAAATGTTGATATGACATGAACATTGAAAATATGATATGTCATCCAAGAATTTTATACATGCATCAAGAAAATGTTTTATTTGGGGGGAGCACATTTGTACGTTTTCTTACAGAGTATGGTACCCATGGGCCACTGGTTGTAGCAGACAATTTTTGATAAACTATAGGTATGAATCGCATACACATGTATCTTTGGAGATTTATTCATCTCTGTGTTTATATGTGACCAAATTATTTTGGTCACACATGGGCCTTGAAGTTGGACCCCCCATGTGTTTGCCGTCTATTGTGGATTTGATGACATATTATGAGCTAATAAATATTTCACATATTTTGTTAATATTTATTGGACTTCTGAATTTTATAATTAGGACGATGTCTAATAATTGTCTAAATATGGATATTCACTACCAAATTTCATAATTTATCTCAATACAAAAATTCTTCATTTACATGCAACATTCAAACCATACATTTATGTTGTCCATTAGATCATCGAATATATCTATATTATCTTTCTTAAGTTCAATATGACATATTACCATTATTCTCCCTACAAAATACTAAACATAATAATGCTAATTTTCTCAATCATTTTAACTATTTTGTATCAGTTGGTTATAAAATTCCATGAGTTCATCATTTCATGCTATGGAACTAGATCAGATTAGATAATCACCTTCATTGACCTTAAAAACTTTGTATGATAAATGCCATTGTATATAATAACTTCTAAATATATGTTAATATACTGAAAAATCGTTGCTTTTGTCAACTACTTCGGAGCAAAATAGATAGGTTTAATGTAATTTTCTTCTAATGATCTAAATTTTTTCACTATTTCAACCAAATGTCTTATTTTGTTTTGCTAAAATAAAATGTGTTAATATAATCTCATATTAATAAACTTCCACGTACTAATTTATACTAAATATTATTAAAAATGTTAAAAAAAATAAATTAAACATAAATTTTTTCTTTTATATGAGATAAATCACATTAAATAAAACTACTGTTTTAATTATGTGCTTGATGAACTATTGCAAATATGTGTGGTTTCATTGTAACAAACTACATATATCATAATATTTGATTAGTTGGAAAAGTTAAGTTTGAAACCTTCTAAATTTGACTTCTACCATTCCAGCATGCAACATCACATGTGTGTTTAGTTTTAAAAATTATATAAAATAGTTTCAAATTAAAATTATAATTAGCTATAGTATGAATCAAGTATATTTAGCTTTAATATTGTTACATATAACATAAGGCTACTTTAATCTTGTGTGGTTCACCTAATCATAATGTTATAACTTTAATTTGAAGTCATATATTCAAACCAAATCCACCTTAAATTAATCTTAAAATGCTAATAAACTAAGTGAAATCATTATTTACCAATTCAAAAAAATAAAATAAAATAAAGGAGGGTGAAATATTATACATACCAATGCATCTTAATATCAGGTGAAGATGCTAAACTAAGATTCATTTCTTTCTACAAAGATGGAGTTGAAATATTTTTTATGGTGACAAGGTTGATGTTTTGCAAATATTTTGAGCTGAAGGTGATTTACTTTAAGGTGAATATGCTAGTGTTTATACTGGTTATTTATATTAATTCAACAAGTAAAATGAATTAATTTATTGGTATTCATAAATATATCAGCATACATATAAACCAAATAACCATCTAGTTAGTAAATCATTTAATGACCACTTGAAATTAAGCTGACTAAAGATGGATTAGACTGAGAACCAACTATATAATTTTGGTGAAGTGAAGCATTTATTACTTTTCTATCAATGTAAACAATGCATGAAAAAAGTTGATTCCATTTAGGGACTAACACGGGCAATTGATATCTGCTGTTAACAAATGGAAAATGAAGGGCTTTTGAACCTATAGATAGTATAACAACAAGAGCATTACCACATGAATTAATGATAATATTGGCTTTTATACAGGAGAAGTGGCTGGTACCTATTGGTTAGAAAATGAATGCCAGTACTATATCACGAGCATTGAGGAGCTGAAGAATAGATCATAATACATATATGTTCAATTGTGATATCATGTCATAATATCAATAGGGGAAAAATTAAATAGACTCACAAACCTGAACCACTAAGACCTGTAATCCTAATAAAATAGATGATGATTGCTGAAGTACCTGCTCCCTCTCAAGTCTCTCAACAAACTCTTATGCCATAAAATATTGGTTGACTTCCCAACCTTTGATATTTGGTAAAGAATTTTACCTAGTTAGATGATTCGTCTGAATTAGAATCTCTTAATCCATTTTGAGGGCAAACAATCAAATCAAGCATTGACATCCTAAATATCTCAGGATAACTACATGAAAGCTCAGGAAATTGCTTCAACTCTAGAGTTGTAGTTTGCTGCATTTTTTGTAGATATTATAGAATCCGTCTTTGTTACCATTGGTTCCAGCCTCTCCACTTATTTGTTAAATGATGTAACCTGTGGCAATGATCATTCTAGGTGATCGGCTGACATATCTTTTTGAAAGGCTTCTACTTCACATTGTTCAATGATATCTACCCAAAGCAAGTGCTGGGATCTTCTGGAAATCTTATAGCTTTTTAGATGCTGAATATAACCTCTTCCTTGTTCACTCGCAATGTTAACTTACCCTTTTGAACATCCATTAAATCTCTTCCCATAGCCAAGAATGGAAGGCCAAGAATTAGTGGGACATCTTGGTCTTCATCCATATCTAACACCACAAAATCATCAGGGAAAATAATTTTATCCACCTTTATCAATACATCTTCTATTATTCCATATGGATACTTAATGGATCGGTTAGTTAGTAGCAAAGAAATTGTTGTTTGTTTCATCTCTCCAAGTCTCAATTTTCTATAAACAGACAATGGCATAAGATTAATGCTAGCACCAAGATCATATAAAACTTTATCAAAAATGAATTTCCAATAGTGCAAGGCAAAGTGAAACTCCATGGATCTTTTAATTTTTGAGGTAATTTCTTTTTGAAGAATGACACTACATTCTTAAGAAAGCTTCATTGTTTCAAACTCCTATAACCTTCTCTTCTTGGAAATGATGTCCTTTAGGAATTTTTCATAATTTGGTATCTGTTCCAAGGCATCTACAAAAGAAATATTTGTGAATTTTTTTAAAGATATCCAAAAACTTAGAAAATTGCTTATATCATTTTTCTTTTCGAAAGCGTTGAGGATAAGGAAGTGGAGTACAAAGAATACGAGGATTGTCAGGAAATGAAATCGATGGAGGCATGTCAACCTCTCTTAATGTGTCATCAACAATCTCCTCTTCTTCTACTTTATTATTGCTTTGACCATTGTTTCTGTCACATTTATTACTCTCGTAAGCCCCATAATGTCCAATAAAATAAGGAAACAATGAACATATTCTCTACATATGTTTCTTTAATTGGACATCACGAATATGTATTGAAGCATGTCATATACTAGTATTTCTTGATTAGCAAGGTCAAACTTCAATGCAATCCAATGATCACTTAATCATACAATCCCATGTAGGGTGTCCAACTCATACCAAGGCCTTCCAAATTCTGGTCTTGCTCTTTATACATAATTTGTTAATGTTTTATCAGAAAACCAATTGTATAGTTTATTCCTAGCTTGTGTTTTATTCCATTGATCCAAATGATTCATTAAACGTGATTGTTCAACAAATTTGATAAATATTAGTGATAAATACACCATACTTGTTCAAATGTAATCGTATTGTAATAAGGGAAAACACTTTAATGAACTAGGAACGCATATTCACATGTGGATCAAAATTATTTATGGAAATATAATAGTCAAATGTAACAACAAATGACATTCATTAAAATAGAAATCGATAGTGTAACTCACGAAGAAATAATAATCCATTTTTGACTACCCTTGAAGACAAAACATTCAAGGGAAAGAACGGAAATTCTTCCACAACAACCATACCCATAATCAATATGTAATACATATAATTTAATTCAAATGTAAATGTTCCTATAGTAAATAGTTGTTTTGATATGAAGATATGGAATAATATTTCCTGAGCTATACAAGTTTGTTACTGTCTTACTGTCTTAAAGAGACGATGGTGAAACCAAATTTCATTTACTATCCCTTTACTAAGACTTCTCACATTAATGTTATCCCTAAATAAAAACATAGTTAATATGTACCATTAATATAAATTTTTCAAATTTGAAAATAAATGATAGGGTAATAGAATGTAACATTTATAACTACAATTAACATTTACAATTTACTGCATCATTCCTTATCTTGCAATGTTATGAAATTAATATACTTGTCTATGTCATAAATCTTGAACGCATTAAACTTTTCTTAGGGGCATCCATTGAAGTCACTATGTGAAAACGTAAATTTTGTCACCGAAGACTTCCTCTTCTTTTGGTTTCTTTGGTATGCCTCATACGGAGACCTCACTTATGGTCCAATAGATATATTCTTTCACGTGTCCTATTTCTTAGTTTTTAACGAAGAAGATACAATCATGCCAAAATATTCATCATCAATAAGAATGATGTCTTCTTATACCTCATTAATATGTTCAATCTCAAACCCCTCCACTACAAACTTACTACCATATAGAAATAGTTGTATAACATCTTCATCAACTCTGTTACCTTTATCCACATCAAATAATTCATCTGCTTTCACTATTCCATCACCAACCTAGGAAAAATGAAGAATTTTAGAAATTCCTTTACCCTTAGCAAGGATAGATTGTTCTTCACAAAAAGGGCCTTCACCTTATTGTTCAACCATAGGTTCAACTTTTTGAACTTCATGTTCGATATCCCCTTTGACTCCAAGAATATTTAGCTATGTTTCACAACCAATCCGAACTTCATCAGATTGGTTTACACCAACTCCATCTTTGATATCGTCAATCAAATTATGCTGAAATGGAGGGCTAGTTTCTATATGACTATCATATTCAACTCTCCTTTTTTATGGGTCTTGTTAAACATATTTAACACACTTGCCAACATGCCTTTCATCCCTTTTATTTCTTTTTTAACAGAAAAAAATTCTTCTATTACTTGAAACGAAAGGATAGATAAGAAAGATCATACCACGTAACAATTTGATAACACAAAAGGTAGCCCATAGAAAGAAGTATATGAATAGAAACCGAATTGTCCTAAAATTATGAGGATGTGTAACATTAATCAATCACATAAATAGTCTCCATTTATCTTTTAAGCCTTTTCTCACCAAGTAAAATCCTTTCTAATGTAAGAACGAGTGATAGACGAAGAACATCATTCATATCCATATTCTTCAACAATATCTTGTAAATATCAAGTAATTTCGATGTAGTTATTATTTTATCCTTTCCAAAGTACATGGTCTTTAGTCAGCTTTGTAAAGAAGGAATAATATCATCACCACTAAACATCATTCACATTATCAAGCTAATTTATTCATAGTCGAAATGATAAGATTGTCACCAAAAAATGACCTTTAATTCCCTACCTCATTGATTGCTATCTTGCATCATTATCATGTGGTGAACCAAAGGGCCTGCAAATTCAATTTTATGCATCTTTAACAAGAAATAGAAGCATGATTCCTCGAACTCAGTCCTAAAACCAAATATATCTACTTTTGACTTGATTGTCTTTATCTTTTCAATTCGTGATATATTTGAAATGTTTCCAATGGAATGATCTCTGCTTTTTATGCATAATATGCATTCATTATTATACAGAATCATTATCTGAAAAGAGACAAAAATATAAAAATATCATGTAACTTATGGTTATATTACATATATACATGTGTTACATCAAAACTAAAAGTATTAATACAAGAACAATAACAAAAATGATCAAACAATAGGAATGTTAATTGTAACAAACATGGGTAGTTTATGATTTAATTATTTACAGGGGAAATTCTTTGAATTATTTTTCCATTTTTTTAAATAATTTTATTATTTATCACAATATAAATAAAGTGAGTGCAATTTATGTATTCTTAATATTTTTTAAAGTAAAAAAATTACCATTAAGCACTATTCAAAGTATATATATTTAACAAATAAATAAAAAGTATATATCTAATAGAAAAATAAAAAGTAAGGGGAAAAAAATAGGAGCAAAAGTTTAAAAGAAAATGAACTATTGAGTCTTGTAAAAAATATCGACATAGTCAATAAGATAAGGGATTGTACTTAACACAGTAAAACATAAATTGCCACAATTTCTCAGTCTCTCAGGTTTGAATAAGCCAAAGATTATTATACATAAATAATTTAAAAATTAATGTATATCAACATTTTCTCTCCTTCTAACCATAGGCCTTCACAAAGCTGAAGCAAATTGTTGGTGGCTAAAAGGTTAGAAGCCTAGAAACCATATAGCTATTATGATATGTTTTAAAATACTTCTACTTTTGGAAGTTATCACTTCTTCCACCCTTAACATGATTGTATATTTTGCACCATTTCTCTTTATATATTTTTGGGACTTTTAAATGTTGTTTTTTTAAAGAGATTTTTTTTATCTTTTTGATTTTGTTTTTCCTTCTTCTTTTGGATGTTCTAAGGGTTTAATTACTTATAACCTATGGAAAACTATGTGAAATTAACGACATACTTGGACTATATGCAAGACAATCTTATTCAAATAATTTAGTATATTATTATATGAAACATTTGATACCTGCATAATTATTTATTAGATTTTTCAAACAATTTTATGTTGTTATAACGAATACTCATTTCAATTTATTGAATAAAGAAATTCATCCAATGTGTCTTTTTTTCTTGTTTTGATTGAATAGTATACGTGAAAATTGATGAAAAAGGGCAATGAATCTATGCATTCAAATTTTTTTTGAATACTATATTTGCTATTTTCAACCAATGTTCAACATTCAACTACTTAGTTCTAAGTAGCCAGTATGCACCAAGACATGTCTACTTGCTTTTGCATTGAGAGAAATATAAAATCTATACAAATGAAAAAAAAACAAAGACTTTATTCATGCACAATAATAACATATGTTTTTACACTTTACACTAGTTAAAGCGTCAGACATAAGAAACAAGTTCAACATAAGCTTGACATGCACTCGGAGCTAAACTAAACAAATCAAATAGATTGAATAACTTCATAACAAAAAATAATATATATTCAAGAATTAACTAAACAAAATCGAATCTTGATTTTGAAATTTTTATGAAGAATGAAATATCCTTGGCTAATAATTAGCAAGAACAAAAATCTAAGCTTCGTGATAAACACACATGAGGGTAATGTTTGCAGCAAGAGAAGGAGACTACTTGGTATGGGCTTCCAGAGATACAAGGTTGATGGGAGGCTGACCTATATTATAAAAAAGCAAATAAGCAATAATTAATACAATTTTTGACACAAATTCAATTAAACAATATGATTTGAACATAATGAACATAGTTATGACAAAAGACATTAATTACACACATTGCTTCATGTTTGATAAGTAGTAATGGAACACTGTGATTATCATTCCAATAATAACACTTAAGTCAAAAATAAACTTATACTTGTGATACTATGTAATGGTTAGATTAAAGTATTCATGTATGTAAAAAAAGACAAAGTCAAGTGAAAAGGTAATAATGAAACTAAATACATAAATACATGTCTTAAAAAGACAAACTCTATTATGCTTAATTCAAACACTTTCCTGTAAGAAACCAAAAAAAGGAAGCAATTGTTGGATGAAATTAAAAATTCAAATAAAAGAATAAAATTTCACCAAAGTTTAAAACCAAATCATTTATATAGAATGTTTTATTGTCTTCAAGAAACTTCAACAATGCCATGTTTTCTTAAAAGCAATAAAATTTGTAAGACAATATCAATAAAATAACAAAATACTAGAACTGTTGTAGGTAAATCAGTTTTCATTCCAATCTAACATTGAGATCGACTCTACATCATAATTTATCAATTATACTCTAACCCAATATTTCAATGGAGAACTAACCATCCTATTTTATGAAAAATGTTTCCCTAAACAAAACTACAATCTGAACCCTACTACCAGAATCTTTAAAGCTATAACCATGTACGATCGGTAAATCTGAAGTATATAGTATAAAACTGAAACTATTAATTCAAAACCTTCAGAGTCCAATTACATAAATTACCTATTACTAAAATCCAACCAAGCAGAATATCAAATGACAAGAAGATGACCCAAATGCAACCTTAATGTAAGGATTTGTTTAATTTGAAAGAATCATGAAACTTAATGGAGAAATAATTTGATACAAGTAGCTAATAACCCAAATATGAGAATCACAGGCAAACTACAATTGTGTTTTCTAGATAGGAAGTGTTGGTTTGGGATATGAAGAAAAGAAGCATCGGGCTGGGTGTTTAAGGGTGATGTTTCATCGATGTATCTGAGGTTGTGGAGTTTTAGTATTTTTCGAAAGGGTTTGTTTCATTAATGGTTTAGAGGGTTATGGAGTTTTTGCGTGGTGCTAAAGAGTAGAAATATGGTGTTATAGAGAAGTTAGGGGGTTAATAGAAGCAATCTTGGAGACTTAGGGATGACAAGAAGATAACCAAAATGCAACCTTAATCTAAGGCTTTCTTTAATTTGAAAGAATCATGAAACTTAATGAAGAAATAATTTGATACAAGCAGCTAATAACCCAAAACTAAGAATAACAGACTGAGTTTAAGAGAGATTCTTACTTATTACTGAAGAGGGAGATGGAAAACAGCAAACTGCAATCGTGTTTTCTAGATTGGCAGCGTTTGTTTGGGATATAAAGAAAAGAATCATCAGGCTGGGTGTTCAAGGGTGATGTTTCGCCGATGTTTCTAAGGTTAACCGACTATAGTGGATTGAAAATAAAATAAAAAACCTTTGGTTAGGGTTCCGAAGGAAGTTGGGATTTTTTTTCCGATCCATTTAAGACAAATGTCCAAGGAAAAAGAATAAAGAAAAAGACAATGGAGAAGGGCAAAGGAATTATGGGTATAGATGTGAGATGGGCCGTTGACTCCATACACAAATATCTTTTATCATATCATATATTAAAATTTTATTTCAAAAAATAAAAATAATTTATTTTATAATAAAATAAATATAAATTTATACGTATATGAAAAATGATATACTAAACATTTTTATAATTCATAAATAATATAATACATTATTATTAATAATAAATATAATTATAATTATATTTAATAAATAATTATAATATTAATTATAATTATGATATAAAAAATAATATTCATAAAAATAATTAAATTATTAAAAATATTGGTGAAGCCTTACGATCCAACTTTCTACAAGATACAATACAAACATAGAATTTTATATCAAAACCTTTGCGTGAAAATATTATCTAATATACTATTATTATAATTATTTTTATTATTAATATAATAAAATATATAAATTATATCTAATTAATTATATTTTAATACATAAATAAAATTATTGGAAGGTGAAATATTATACATACCACATGTATCTTATGATTAGATGAACATGCTAAACCAAGATTAAGACAAGCATAGGCTTACTCTTTGTGGTGTCGACACCCTAGACATAATCGTACAATATGCAATGAAATTATGCAAATGATTATTAAACCTATACCAAGCAACACTATATGATAATTTATGCATACGTAGTTTTGTAACATATTATGAGCTAATAAATATTTCACTTATTTTGTTAATATTTATTGGACTTCTGAATTTTATAATTAGGATGATGTCAAATAAATACGGATATTGATGACAAAATTTCATAATTTATCTCAATACAAAAATTCCATATTTACATGCAACCATTCAAACCATACATTTATATTTTCCATTAGATCATCAAATATATATATATATATATATATATATATATATTCGCTTTCATAAGTTCAATATGACATATTACCATTATGCTCCCTACAAAATACTAAACATGCTTATGCTAATTTTCTCAATCATTCTAACTATTGTGTACCAGTTGGTGATAAAGTTCCAATAGTGCACCATTTCATCCTATGGAAGTAGATCAGATTAGATGATCACCTCCAATGACCTTAAAAACATCACATGATGACTGCCATTGTATATAATAACTTCTAAATATATGTTAATATACCTAATAATCATTACTTTTGCCAACTACTTTGGAACAAAATAGATAAGTCAAATGTAATTTTGCTCTAATGATCTAAATTTTTTCACTACTTTAACCAAATATCTTATTTTGTATTGTTAAAATGAAATATGTTAATATAATTTGATAACTCAATGTTTTAGAGTTGTTTTGTCCATTTTATTAATTATAATTTCTATGTTCTTAATGTATTTAATTAATTTTAAGTTCTTAAATTAATATTTACTGTTATTTTTTAAGGAATATATTTTTAGAGAAAATTAAAGAATTTTAAGTGAAAAAAAGACTTAATTACAAATAATAAAAATTGAAAATATAATTTGAATTAATATAGAGGTCTTAAATGCAATTAAACCACACAATATTTTTTCTACGTAGAGGAGTACCACGTGTGGCTTTATCAACGAGCCTCACACACCGTCAGATCAAAAAAACAACGGTGATGATCAATGGTGATTGGACGCATTTCGAGATGGCACATTGCTTAGCGCGTAGAGTGGGGTCCACCTGTCTACACAGTCCAGTGCATAAGAAATCTTGACATTTTTTGTTGGATCTAGAAATTGAGAGAAATATTTTAAAATTAAAAAAAGACAAGAAAGAAACTTCAAAACATCGAATTATGGATGAGGAAATTTCTTGAAGTGAAAGAACTAAGATCTTTAAGAGACTGTGTAGTGGCTATAGTTGGTGGGATTCATTCGAGCATTAGAAGACTAGAAATTCAAGCCAACAATTTTGAAATTAAGCCCGTGATCATTCGTATGATTCAAATTTCAGTTCAATTTTGGTGGTTTACCCCACGATGACCCAAACTCTCATATAGCCAATTTGTTAGAGATCTGTGACATTTTTAGGCATAATGGAATCACTGATGATGCTATCCGGTTGAGACTTTTTCCTTTTTTACTTAGGATAAGGCAAAGAGTTGGTTGAGTTCATTGCCAGGTGTTTCTATCACTACATGGGATGATATGGCTCAAAAATTCTTAGCCAAATTTTTTCCACCAGCAAAGACTACAAGGATGAGGAATGAAATCACCAGTAGTTTGACTCAGAATCATTATATGAAGCTTGGGAGATGTATAAGGAGCTACTCCAAAGATTCCCTCACCATGGTTTACCAAAGTGGCTTCAAGTTCAAACATTTTATAATATTTTGATGGGTCCAACTAGAAATATGATTGACGCTGCAACATGTGGTACTCTTATGGTAAAATATATTGATGAAGCCTATAACTTATTAGAGGAAATGGCTTCCAATAGTTACGAGTGGCCATCAGAAAGGATGATGCCTAAGAGAGTGGTTGGAATTCACGATATTGATGCTCTGTCATCTTTAACTACTCAAGTAACTGCTTTGGTGAAGAAGATGGATACTCTGCGTGTCCATTCTATTCAGAGTCCTTTTATTGCATGTGAAATTTGCAATGGAAGTCATGGCAATGAGAAATGTGCTCACAACTTTGAATTTGTCAGTTTTCTTTCCTACTACAATATGAATCAAAACATCCCTTATGCCAACACTTACAATCAAGGCCAATCATCTTCTATGAAGACTGTATACCCTTCAGGTTTTCATAACCAAGCTCTATCACAAGAGAAAAAACCATCACTAGAAAATATGTTTGCTCAATACATGGCCAAGAATGAGACTATTCTTCAGAATCAAGTAGCATCTATCTGAATTCTTGAAGTTCAATTGGGTCAACTTGCTACTACTGTCAACAACTGCCTTAGGGAGCTTTGCCTAGTGATACTAAAATCAATCCAAAGAGGGAAGGAAAAGAGCATTGTAAGGCAATTACACTCAGAGTGGAAAAGAGTTGAAAAAAATACAAAGGCCATTTCTTCGCCAACTCCTATTATTGAAGCTATTGACCCAGAAAAATAAGAGAGAGCTGAAGAGAGAGTCGAAGAGAATGAAGCAACATAAAAGCCCTTGATGAAACCATTTTTAGAAAGTCTCAAGCCTTACACTCCACCAATTCTGTTTCCTTAACGCTTCCATAAGCAAAACTTGATAAGCAGTTTTCCAAGTATCTTGAAGTATTTAAAAAGCTTAATATTAACATTCCTTTTGCTGATGCTTTGGAGCAAATGCCTAGCTATGTAAAATTTATGAAGGATATTGATAAGAGATAAATTATTGCATTTTTGTTATGATTTAAATGTTGATATTTGTGTGAAAATTGTGTTTATTTGATTGTTTAATCCACAAATGTCATTTCACTGGTATTTCGTGTTTAAAGTGCAATTTCAGGTAAAATCATGATTTTGGAGAAGTTAGGGACAAAGTACAATGATCGGGATTGAATGAAAATAAAAAGAGAACAAAATTTCAAAATTTGGAATTTTGCCACCGGCGAGAGTATTCTCACCGCCGGCGAAAAACCTTATGGAGAAAATGTTGAAAATCATGCAGGGAGCACTGATTTTGGCCAAGTGAATCTTGCCACCGGCCAAAGTGTCTTGCCGCCGGCAAAAATCTTGGCGAAAATCTTCCAAAGAGCACAAATTTTGGTAAATTCATCTCGCCGCCGACCAAATAATTCTCGTTGCTGGCCAAATAATCTCGCCGCTGGCCACATTATTTTGGCCGCTGGCCAAAATCAGAAAAACAAAATTGAAATTGCCAGAAATCTCCCCGCGGCGAGAATAATGTCGCCGCCAGCGAGTTTCGTCCGAAAACACATTTTTTTTGTTGTTTTGTTCCAAAATTTCCCCCCAAACCCTAGATCTATATATACATTATGATGCAGAAAGAGGGGGACGACAGAAAGAGTAGATCTAAGTTATTTTTGGAGGAGAAAAGGAAATTTTGGAGAGAAAGGTTGGAGAAGCTTGAAGGATCATCACCATTGTTGCTACCAAGTCTTCATCTTCAAGATTTTTTCATCTCTTCTCCTTAGCTTTTATTTTCTTCATTTTATTAAGATTTTTTATTCATGGATTCAATTGAAATAATGTTTGTTCTTATTTCCGTTATGAACTAATTCATTTTTGCTAAGGCTACGATGTAGTTGAATCAAGAAAATCTGATTTCTTGTGTTATCGTTATATGAATTCATTGTTCTTGAAGAGTATTTATTTCCATGCTTAATGCTTTTAAATTTCTGATCAAGATTTAAATGATTTGTTGCATTATATTGAGACCGAGAGGAGATGTGTAATGAACGCTTCTTGTGATAAATACCGTATTTTGAATGCGAGTGTGAGAACTAATGCATGATGTATGTGGTTATTCTAGAAATTCCATAAATCGTAATGTGCTTGTTTGTGATTAAATCTTCATAGAAATATAGTCGGTTTTCATAGATAAGTAATTCTAATATAACTCGAGAGAGAGTATTAGGTAAATTTGGGTTTTTCAACCATCACTTTTAACTTTGATTTTCATATAACATGACTTGAAATCGGATTCAATTGATTTAGCGAAATCAAATGCCTTAGCGTTTTTAATCATTTGTGAAAAACATTAAATTTTGTTATTTGCGTTTAGTTTTATGTTAATCTACTTTTAAAACAAATTCAAAAATTCGGTTTTCAAATAAAATTAGGATTAGTCAATTTCGGTACTTAGTAACTCCATTCCTTGTAGGTTCGATATCCGTACTTTTGTAAACTTTATTTCTTGAACAATTCGTACACTTGCGAAATTACACATCAAGTTTTTGGTGCCTTGCTGGGGAATGGTTTGATTTTATTAATATCTATACTACCTAATATTAGTTTTAATTTGAAGTTAATTTTCTTTATCTTTGTTTCATTTTTAATTTTGTTTATTTTGCTCTTTTATTTCATTTATCATAAAGAAAAAGTAATTTTGTGTTGTTTTTGTGCTAGTTAATTTTCTGGTTGTAGGATTGTTGTATGAGACGTACAAGAAGCCTTAACCAATTTCCATTTGATCCAGAGATTGATAGAACATTTAGGCGTTCAACCTCACCTTCTAATAGACAATCAACTATGGATCCACCATTTGTTGAGGGAGGTGGAAATCATAGAGCTTTGAGGGATTATGCTATGCCTAATGTTGCTGGAACTACTTCGAGTATAAGGAGGCCAACTGTTCAAGCAAATAATTTTGAGATAAAACCATCCTTTATCCAAATGGTTCAATCAAATCAATTTGGGGGAATGTCAAAGGATGATCCAAATGCACATATTGCTTACTTTCTAGAGGTGTGTGATCTTTACAAGATAAATGGTGTGTCTGAAGATGCTATAAGATTGAGGGTTTTTCCTTTTTCACTTTGGGATAAAGCCAAGGAGTGGCTAAACTCATTACCACCAGGATCAATTACGACATGGAATTAGTTGGTTCAGAAATTCTTGTCCAAGTTCTTTCTTCCTGCTAAGACGGCAAAATTGAGGAATGAAATCACATCTTTTACATAGTATGACCAAGAATCATTGTATGAAGCTTGGGAAAGATTCAAAGAAATGTTGAGGAAGTGCCCACATCATGGTATACCAATTTGGCTGCAAATCTCTACATTTTATAATGGGTTGGTTTCAAACTATCGTGCAATGATTGATGCTGCAGCTGGAGGGTCTTTAAATGGAAAAACACCAGAGGATGCTCATGAGTTATTAGAGATTATGGAAGAAGAAAATAATCAGTGGAATTCAGAGTGGGTAATTGCAAAAAAGACCAGCAGTAGTGCATGAAATTGATTCAGTGAATGCTTTGTCGGCTCAAGTTGCTGCTCTTTCAAGAAAGATGGATTCTTTGTCATCCAAATTCGAATCCAAACCAACTACACAATGTGATTTATGTGGTGGAAATAATGCTAGTATCGAGTGCCAAGCTGGAAATCCATTTGCTTCACCAAATGCTGAGCAAGCAAATTATGTTTCAAATTTCCAAAAACCTCAACATAACCCATATTCGAACACCTACAATCCAGGTTGGAGAAATCATCCAAATTTGTCATGGGGAAATAACCAAGGGGGATTCAAACCGTCATCATCTTCCTACCAACCCCAAGAGAAGAAACAAACAGATTTGGAAGGAATTTTGGGAAAGTTCATTGAGGAGACAAGAACAAATTTCAGAAATCAAGAGGCAATAAACAGGGACATCCAAAACCAACTAGGGCAGCTTTCAAAGCATATTGCAGAAAGGTCTCAAGGATCATTGCCTAGTGACACAATAAATCCCAAAGAGCATGTAAAGGCTTTCACATTGAGAAGCGGTAAAGAACTTGAATGGCAGGGGAAATCAGAGCAAATGATGGAAAAATCTAAAGAAAAGCCATCAACATCCCAAGATGTTCAACCTTCCCCAAATGCAAAATATGAGCCTCCTATCCCATATCCTCAAAGATTGAATAAGAAAAAGCTTGATAATCAATTTGATAAATTTTTGGATATTTTTAAGAAATTTCATATTAACATTCCTTTTGCAAAGATGTTGGAACAAATGCCCAAGTATGCAAAATTCATGAAGGAAATTCTATCAAAGAAGAGGAAGCTGGGAGATTATGAAACTGTCATGCTAAATGAGGAGTGCAATGCAGTTCTTCAAAGAAAACTGCCACAGAAATTGAAAGACCCAGGGAGTTTTACTATACCTTGTACTATAGGAAGTTGCAATTTTGATAAAGTCCTATGTGATTTAGGAGCAAGCATTAATTTGATGCCACTTTCTATTTTCAGAAAACTAGGCCTGGGAGAAGTAAAACCCACTTCAATCTCTCTACAATTAGCGGATCGATTGGTGAAATATCCTCGAGGGGTAATTGAGGATGTTTTAATTAAAGTTGACAAATTTATTTTCCCTGTAGATTTCGTGGTGCTTGACATGGAGGAAGATAGAGAGGTACCGTTGATATTGGGGAGACCGTTCCTTGCAACTGGAAGAACATTGATTGATGTTCAGCAAGGAAAGCTCATTCTACGAGTGCAAGATGAACAAGTGACTTTTGATGTTTTTGAAGCAATGAAATTTAAAAGTGAGGTACATTCTTGTTTTCAAATTAACACTCTTGACAAGTTAATCTCGGAAACTTTTGAGGAGAGAACTCCATTGCTACCACTATAAGCTTGTCTTGTGAAATCTACACCAAATGAGATATATGAAATGAGGAATGATGCTTATGAGAATGCCCGAATATACAAGGACAAGACGAAGGTTTGGCATGATAAGCACATTTTGAGGTGGGACAAAAAGTGCTGCTTTATAAATCCCGTCTCAGACTTTTTCCAAGAAAGCTAAAATCTCGTTGGTCAGGACCTTTTCTAGTAACCAAGGTGTTTCCTTATGGAACAATTGAGATCAGTCATGAAACAAAGGGAACTTTCAAGGTAAATGGACAATGGTTGAGGCCATATTTTGACGGAGAATTCAGCAAGCAGAAAGATGACATAAAGTCTAGCTAATGCCTATAACTTAAAGTGCTTAATGGGAGGCAAACCATCAGATTTGTTTTCTCATCTTTTATCTCATTTTATTTTAGAAATTTTAAATTCTGCACTTCATTTTGTGATAATTTTATTTTTAATTAAATTTTCTTATTTTATTTGTCTTGCATGTAAAAAAAAGCCATTTACAGTTTTTCTTTCTTACATTGAGGACAATGTAAGGTTTTGGCTGGGGGTGCGGTAAATGGTAAATCTTTTCTTCCCTTCATTTTTTTAGTAGTTTTTTTTGTGTGTTTATTTGTATTTAATTTTGATTTTTCATTTATTTTTCTGCATCTTGATTTAATTTCTTGTATTTGTTTATTATCTTATTTTTATTTATTTATTTATTTATTTATGTTTATGTTTATGTTTATTTTATTTTTCTCTCAATTGCAATTTTACTTGTTTTAATTTGCACGTTGATGATAATAATGTGATTGTGATAACAAGTAACTTTTAGAAGACATTAAATTTTGCTTCGGTTTAAAGATAATTTCAAATGTTGATTTTACCAAGTTGGCGACTCTTTTGGTATGTGGTATGATTTGGTTGATTAGTCTAAATGCTTAGAGAAGTCTTATGTGCGAATTTTTCATGGACATTTTTGTGATCTCAACAAACTCTAGAACTCATTTGAAAACCTCTTAAGGCGAAATAATTTTGAATTGCACTGTTTAGGATAGGATGTAGGCCATTTTTGGATCGATTGTGCCATTTTAAGCCTACCTTGTTATCTTTATATCACTAGTTACCTTATTGAGCCTATTTAAATATATTGTTAGCCTTATTTTTCTTTCTTTTTGCCTTCTATAACCTACCTATTATTTAGCCAATATATATATATATATATATAATTCCTGCCTTATTTGTTAAGAGCACTTAATTTTGAACACAAACTTTTCAAGAGCAATTTGAGTAAGGATGGAATAAAAAAAATAAGACATCTTCCACATATATTGAAAGAAATTGGTTGGGGTTATGTTTAAAAAAAAGAAGAGAAAAGAAAAAAAGAGAGGAAAAAAAGGGCCTTCACACTCTAGTAAATAAAAGAGTGTTAGTAATGGATGTACTGAGGTGAAAGATTGAGGAATAATTTTGTTTATCTTTGGAAAAATGGGTTATGATCGGGTTAAATGGTGTTACTCTTTTACTTAATTGGTTATGTTTAATCTAATAAGTGCTATTATTTGTATTTTGACACTTCCCGTTCTTTCTTAACCAAATACCTAAGCCTAACATTATAAGCCTAATAAAGTCCTATTGATCCGAAGTGGTGTATTTTCTTCATTAGTGGAGAGAGTTTTGAAGAGTGAGCCTATGAAGTTTGAGATTTCACCTTTTTGTTTGAGGATGTTCTGCATAATATTATCCAGGCATTATGGCTATTGGTTTGTGGTTTGATGGATGTTTAAGAGTCAATAACAAAAGTGAAATTGGCATTTGAGATTTCTTAAAGCTTAGGTGACAGTTAATTATTCTATGTGTTGTGTTTTATTTACAATTTTTGAGACATTTGTGCAAATTAATTTTTGTGTGATTTTATTGTTTTCAGTTAGGATAGTTATAGGTAAGATGTTTGTGGGTATCATCACTGGAAGCCCTCACGAGACTACAACTCGTCCTACTAGGCCGCCTAGGGGTTTAAAGGCTTATTGCATATGCTTAATGTAATTTTATAATTAGAATAAAATTTTCTTTGAAGTTTCTCTTAATGTCTCCTTTGAATTTATTAAATAGATCGCTTTTCTTGCTAGAGACTAGCAAGAAGCTGGTTGGGGGTTGTTGATAAGAGCTAAATTATTGTATTTTTGTTATGATTTAAATGTTGATATTTGTGTGAAAATTGTGTTTATTTGATTGTTTAATCCACAAATGTCATTTCACGGGTATTTTGTGTTTAAAGTGCAATTTCAGGTAAAATCATGATTTTAGAGAAGTTAGGGACAAAGTACAATGATCGGGATTGAATGAAAAATCTTACGGAGAAAATGTTGAAAATCATGCAGGGAGCACGGATTTTGGCCAAGTGAATCTCGCCGCCGGCCAAAGTACTCTCACCGCCGGCGAAAATCTTGGCGAAAATCTTCCCGAGAGCACAAATTTTGGTAAACTCATCTCGCCGCCGGCCAAATAATTCTCGTCGCCGGCCAAATAATCTCACCGCCGGCCACATTGAGTTGGCTGCCGGCCAAATCATCTCGCCGCCAGCGAGTTTCGTTCGAAAACACATTTTTTTTGTTGTTTTGTTCCAAAATTTCCCCCCAAACCCTAGATCTATATATACATTATGATGGAGAAAGATGGGGATGGCAGAAAGAGTAGATCTAAGTTATTTTTGGAGGAGAAAAGGAAATTTTGGAGAGAAAGGTTGGAGAAGCTTGAAGGATCATCACCATTGTTGCTACCAAGTCTTCATCTTCAAGAGTTTTTCATCTCTTCTCCTTAGCTTTTATTTTCTGCATTTTATTAAGATTTTTTATTCATGGATTCAATTGAAATAATGTTTTTTCTTATTTCTGTTATGAACTAATTCATTTTTGCTAAGCTACGATGTAGTTAAATCAAGAAAATCTGATTTCTTGTGTTATCGTTATATGAATTCATTGTTCTTGAAGAGTATTTATTTCCATGCTTAATGCTTTTAAATTTCTGATCAAGATTTAAATGATTTGTTGCATTATATTGAGACCGAGAGGAGATGTGTAATGAACACTTCTTGTGATAAATACCGTATGTTGAATGCGAGTGTGAGAACTAATGCATGATGTATGTGGTTATTCTAGAAATTCCATAAATCGTAATGTGCTTGTTTGTGATTAAATCTTCATAGAAATATAGTCGGTTTTCATAGATAAGTAATTCTAATATAACTCGAGAGAGAGTATTAGGTAAATTTGGGTTTTTCAACCATCACTTTTAACTTTGATTTTCATATAACATGACTTGAAATCGGATTCAATTGATTTAGCGAAATCAAATGCCTTAGCATTTTTAATCATTTGTGAAAAACATTAAATTTTGTTATTTGCGTTTAGTTTTATGTTAATCTACTTTTAAAACAAATTCAAAAATTCGGTTTTCAAATAAAATTAGGATTAGTCAATTTTGATACTTAGTAACGCCATTCCTTGTGGGTTCGATATACATACTTTTGTACACTTTATTACTTGAACGATTCATACACTTGCAAAATTATGCATCCGATATCTTGTCTAAAAAGAGGAGGTTAAGTGATTTTGAGACAGTTGCTCTTATAGAGGAGTGTAGTTCCATCCTTCAGAAGAAGCTACCACCTAAGCTTAAAGATCCAAGAAGTTTCACCATTCCTTATACTATTGGTGAGAAATTCTTTGGTAGAGGTCTGTGCGATCTGGATGCCAGCATTAATTTGATGCCACTTTCGATCTATCAGGGACTTGAACTAGGAGAAGCACACCCGACCATTGTAACTCTTCAGCTTGTAGATAGGTCTTTGAAGTACCCAAGAGGCATTATAGAGGATGTTCTTATGAAGGTAGAAAAGTTTATCTTTCCTACAGATTTCATAATTCTTGATGTGGAGGAAGACAAAGAGATCCCTATCATTCTCGGGAGACCATTTTTAGCAACAGGTAGGACTTTGATCGATGTTCAAAAGGGGAGCTCACCATGAGAATTCAAGAGAAGACCAACTACTTTTCAAAGGTGTTTATGGATGACTTCTCAATGTTTGGTGATTCATTTGATATGTGCTTGCATAACCTTTCTTTGGTCTTACAAAGATGTGAATAGACAAACTTGGTGTTAAATTGGGAAAATTGCCATTTCATGGTACAAGAAGGTGTTGTTCTCGGCCATCTAATTTCTTCGAAAGGAATTGAAGTGAATAGGGAAAAGATTGAGACTATGGAGAAGCTACCGCCTCCAACATTTGTCAAAGGAATTAGAAGTTTTCTTGGTCATGCAGGATTCTAAGCCTCTTTGCAATCTTTTGGAGAAAGATACGAAATTTATGTTTGATGAAGATTTTCTATAAGCTTTTTGAGCATTGAAAGAGAAGCTGATCACTGCTCCCATCATTATTTCACTAGATTGGAATCTACCTTTTGAGCTCATGTGTGATGCTAGTGACTTTGCAATTGAAGCTATTTTGGGACAACAAAAAGAGAGAGTTTTCCATGCCATATACTATGCCAACAAAACTTTGACCAATGCTTAACTTAATTATGCAACCACAGAAAAAGAGTTACTTACTATTGTATATGATTTTGAAAAGTTTCGATCCTATCTAATTGGTACTAAGGTGATAGTTTACACTGATCATTCTACCATAAAATATCTTATTGCTAAGAAAGATGCAAAACTGAGATTGATTAGATGGGAACTGAGAATCAAATGGCAGATCATTTATCTAGATTGGAAAATAATGATGGTGTCTTAAACAAGACTATTATAGGTGAGACTTTTCCAGATGAGCAACTATTTTCATTTGATCATAGAAGTATGCCATGGTATGTAGACTATGTTACTTATATTGTAAGCAATGTGCTCTCACCTGATTTATCTTTCCAACAGAAGAAGAAATTCTTACACGATGTCAAGTATTATGTATGGGATGATCCTTTCTTGTTTGACCAGTGTGTAGATCAAATTATTAGAAGGTGTGTTCCAAAGGAAGAAATTGAAGACATACTTAGGCATTATCATTCTTCAACCTATGGGGATCATTTTGGAGGAGAAAGAACAGTGGTTAAGATTCTTCAATAAGGTTTTTATTGGCCAAATCTATTTAAAGATGCATATTTATTTGTTTCACGCTGTGACAGGTGCCAAAGAATTGGTAACATTTCCATGAAACACGAGATGCCTCTAAATAACATTCTTGAGGTGAAAATATTTGATGTTTGGGGTATTGATTTCATGGGACCTTTTATCTCGTCCTATAACAACCTATACATTCTTGTTGCTGTGGATTATGTTTCTAAGTGGGTAGAAGTAGTTTCCTTACCTGCCAATGACGCCAAGGTGGTGTTGAATTTCTTAAAGAAAAACATTTTTACTCATTTTGGCACCCCAAGGGAAATCATCAGCAATGGGGGAACTCATTTCTTCGAAAAACATTTTGAAGCCCTCATTGCCAAATATGGGGTCACTCACAAGATATCAACTGCTTACCTTCCTCAAACAAGTGGGCAAGTTGAGATATCAAATAGAGAAGTGAAGAGGATTCTTGAGAAGATAGTAAATCCTTCTAGGAAGGATTCGTCTAATAGGTTGGAGGATACACTTTGGGTATACTGGATAGCATATAAGACACCCATTGGGATGTCCCCAGGTTAGTTTTTGGGAAAGCTTTTCATCTCCCAGTTGAATTAGAGCACCATGCGTATTGGGTAATCAAGAATTTGAATTTTGACTTGAGAGCTACAGGCAAAAAGCCTCTTCTACAACTCAATGAGATGGATGAGATTTGTCTACAAGCATATGAAAATACTAAGATTTATAAGGAAAATATGAAGAGATGGAATGCCAAAAAGATCTTGCATCGACACTTTGAACCAAGACAAAAAGTATTGCTCTTCAACTCTTGTTTGAAGTTCTTCTCAGGAAAACTTAAATCTAAGTGGTCAGGGCCTTTCATTATTACCAAAGTGAACCCATATAGAGCTGTTGAGATTAAAGGTGAAGAATCACAAAATACTTTCCAAGTGAACGGGCAAAGACTCAAATATTATTGGGGAGGTGACAATTGATCGTCAAAAGTCCACTGTTTTGTTATCTGACCCGACCTGAAGCAAAGAAACAGGAAGTCAAGATGATGACTTTAAATCAAGCGCTTCTTGGGAGGCAACCCATGTGTTTTAGTTTTTATTTATTTTACTTAGTTGAACACATATTAGTTTGAATATTTCTCTATTTCTCTATTTTGTTTGATAGGTGCAAATTGGAGGAAGTAAAGCTATTGGGGGATTTCAATCTCACAAGCCAACTCACCAACCAAGGGAGTTTCTTTTAACCCATCTCCTTTGTTCTTTAATTTTCACACATTGAGGAAAATGTGCATATTAAGTTTGGGGGTGGAGAGATTAAACTTATTTGAAATATTTGCTTGATATTGTTGCTTGTGTAGCTTCGTTTGTTTGGTTGATCGAAACATGATAATATATTGTACTTTTCATGGTGATTTATTTTTTATTTCTTTGGTGGAAGTAATGCATAACTCTATGAAAAATTTGAATATTGTCTAAGTTTGTATGAATTTTTGAGTAAGTTTCATTTTTACAAGAATATCTATTTATGAGCACTAATCTTGATCTTTGAGTTGTTATGCTAATTTAGAGAAGGTTTATGTTAATATGCAATTCGATTGATATTCTTTGGTGTCATAGTTTTTAGAATTTGTTTGATTTTCTCTCAAGGCGAAATCCTAGACAACACTTAACTAAGGAAATTATTTAGGCCATCTTTGGATCATTTGAGCTATTTTATCCAACTTTACATGTTTTCTCCATAGTTGACCCCTTTTGAGCTTTTTTGTTTATTAATATATTTTTGTCTCCTGCATCTAAGCCTATTAAAAAAAGCTATATATAGATATATATCTATATTCCTTGTCTCACTAACATGTGACTATTGTTAGTAATTTCTTAAAGATATATCGGGAAAAAAAAGAAAAAAAATATAACGATTGTGGCATGAGAAGTTAAATCCCAAATTGGAAAGTATTCATTGAGATGTTAGAAGGTATCTTGTTTCAATCCTAAAATGATGTGTTTAGGAAAACTTTGAGCCAAATATTATCTTTTATCCTACCTTTACCTAAGCCATATATTACAAGCTTAATAAAGTCCTATTGATTTTTGGTTTTGTGCTTGTCTACATTAGTGGAGAGAGAAGTGAAAAATGAACTTATGAGATTTGTGATTTCATTAAAATTAATTTCTTACATATTTGCATAAACTCATCCGGATTTCACGTGATGAAATATTAAAAGACTTTACACACACAAGAAAATTCAATGTGAAAATGTAAAATACTTTTGAATTACTTTCAATGCTTAGATAAAATGATTGTATTTCTTTGAGTTATGTTATTTATATGACCAATGAGAAATGTTTTGAAAATCACTATTTTGAGTGCATATATCCTAGTTTTATTTCTTTCCTTTTGCTCGAGGACTAGCAAAGTCTTAAGTTTGGGGGTGTGATAACTCTATGTTTTAGAGTTATTTTGTCCATTTTGTTTATTATAATTGCTATATTCTTAATGTATTTAATTAATTTTAAGTTTTTAAATTAATATTTACAATTATTTTTTAAGGAATATATTTTTAGAGAAAATTAAAGAATTTTAAGTGAAAAAAAGACTTAATTGCAAATAATAAAAATTGAAAATATAATTTGAATTAAAAGAGGGATTAATTGCAAATAACAAAAGTTTAAAATTTAATTTGAATTAAAATAAAGGTTTTAAATGTAATTAAACCAAACATTGTTTTTCTGCGCAAAGGGAACCATGTGCGGCTTTATCAACACGTCTCATGCACCGTCAGATCAGAAAATCAACGGTGAGGATCAGGCGAGTGAGATGCAAGCGTGACAAGGGTGATTGGATGCGTTTCCAGATGGCACACTACTGGGCACGCAGAGTGGGTCCCACTTGTCTACGTAGATGATTTCCCTCAGACGTGTCTCCCTCACCCACCGTTAGATCAAACCATGAACAGATCAGATCGTGCGTGCGTCTCACTCTCCATGCGAGTGGAGGCCAGCTGTTACGCATAGACCAGCACGCATATTTCTCATGCGACGCGATCCACCAAATCCATGTGCACCCTCTCATCCCTCCCAATATGAAGCTGCCACGTGTCTTGTTGATTTTCTAGCGAATCATATGTTGCCACGTGTCACGCGTATTGTAAAATAAAAAAATGCAGAATGTTTCTCTCACTAGCTGCATTTTTTCCACTTTGTCTCCCACTACACACGTGTTTTGAGGAAGGGATGTATATTTTGGAGACACGGGGGAAGAAGAAAGGAGTTTTTTTTTTAGTTTTTAGTTTTGTGTTTTTTAGTTTTCTCTACATGTTTCAAAAGATAGATAGAATGCGCATAAGCTATATTTTTGACTTGTGTTGTTATTTTTTTAGGGAAAAATACAAAGAAAGGAGATAGCAAAGAAAAATAAAAGGGAAGGAGTTTCTTTTAATTTTATTTCTCTAAAATGTATAAATATTTTTGTATTGTAATATCTATTTTTGCTATGAACTAATTTATTTGTTCTAGGGTTGAGTGTAGCTTAAATTATGAAACTTGGATTAATTATTTTTGAATAATTTATGGGATGTTTTTAAGTTGTTTATTTTATTTGTGCTTAATGCTTTTGATTGTTGGAAGATTAATTAATTGATCTATGATACTTAAATAAACTTGGAAAAGATATTTTTGTGTGTTGCTCGTGGATAGAATAACATATATATATAAGGGATAGGAATATACCTTTATTGTATGTGTAGCTATTTGAGAATTTTGAACATAATGAATCTTGGTGAATTATTTTAGCGAGATGTGTCTATTTTTTATTGGAAGAGACATATGGATAAATTAGGAGTTCTTGGTTGACAAATCAAAATGCGAGAACATAAATCAAGAGAAAATAATATTATTCAAGTGGATTAATTTGGTGAAACTGCAATTCTCGAATTTTCGTATATATTGTTATCAAAAATCAGTTTAGTTAACTCCATCTAAATTTCGATTGTTTGGATAAAATTAGATTCAAACAATTTTAGTACTTAACAAATATTAGTAACAAATCTCCGTGAGAACAATATCTTACTTAACATTTATTACTTGTGACCATGTTCTCTTAGAGAGACAACATAATCTTATATTAATGAACTCCCACATACTAGTTTATACTAAATATTATTAAAAATGTTAAAAATAAATAAATCAAACGTAAAGTTTTTCTTTAATATAAGATAAATCACATTAAATAAAATTACTCTTTTTAAATGAAATCACATATAAGTAGAAGAAACTATATATATGTATATATATATATATATGACTTCTATATAATTGAATGAAATTATTATTTACGAATTCAAAGTAAATATTGAAGGATACCACATGTATCTTAAGATTAGGTGAAGATGCTTGGTAACTGTATATTATACAGTTATTTTGTCCATTTTATTAATTATAATTGCTATGTTCTTGATATTTTTAGTTAATTTTAATTAATTAAATAAATATTTACTATTTATTTTTTAAGGAATATATTTTTAAGAAAATTTAAGAATGTGAATCGAAAAATGACTTAATTGCAAATAATAAAGTCTAGAAATATAATTTAAATTAAAGGAGTGCTTAATTGCAATTAAAAAGTCTAAAATATAATTTGAATTAAAAAAGGACTTAATTATAATTAACAAAAGTTTAAAATTTAATTTAAATTAAATTGGAGGGCTAAAAAGCAATTAAATGAATTTTTTTTTGCGTAGGAAAGAAGACCACGCGCCCCTATTATCCACATGTGCCACGCACCGTCAGATCATAAATCAACGGTGATGATTAGGCACGTGAGATGCACGTGCGACATAGGTGAGTGGACACGATTCCCATGTGGCACGTTGCTCGACATTCAGTGGGGCCGACCTGCTGCACAGGCTAGCATGTAGGGTGGGAACCACGTGTCTGTTGCATAGGAAATTTCTTGTGTGACATGTTCCATGTAAAATTCGTGCGCTTCCCAGTATACCGAATATGAAGATGCCACGTGTGTATATTATTGTTCCAGTAAATCAGATGACGACACATGGCATAAGTGTTGTAAAATAAAAACATGGAAACAACACACATTTCTAGCCACATTTGCATCCCCCACATGTCTACGAAAGCACTTCTCCTGTGCGACGCAGTCCTCGTGCGTCCGTTCATCACAGCGTATGAAAGGTTGCCACGTGTCTCATTATTTCTTACATCCAATAAGATGCTGACATGTGGCATGCGTGGTTTGAAATAAAAAATCGAGGAATGCGTACCCTGTCCACGGGATTTGCACCAATTGTCGCAACGTTTTACACGTGTGTCTGTGTGGCTTAAGAATTTTTTCTCCCACGCGTGTATTAATTATTATTTTCGATGTAATCACGTGTGTAAAAAATATATATTTTATGATATATTTTTTTTAGAGTTGGAGCTATAAATAGGGGATTTTTGCGATAAATTGATGGGGTTGGAGAGTTGGACTATGGTTGTATTCTACGTGAGCCAAAAATTTAGAGAGCAGAAACAAATTCTAATTTTCTTTTGTTCTTCATCTAATATTCCTTAAATGCTTATTGTAATTTTGATTTTTGTTATGAAGTAATTTAATTTTTCTAGGGTTGCATTGTAGCTAAATTTATGAAGCTTGAATAAATTATTGGAAAATTTATCATTTGATCCATGGCACTTAAATAAACTTGGAAGAGGCATTTTTTTTGTATATTTCTCATGTTTAGGATAACATTTATGATGAAAGGAGAGGAACATTCTTTATTGTATGTGCAGCTATCAGAGAACTTTGAAAGTAATGAATCTTGGTAGTTCTCTGTTGACAAATTAAATTAAAAAAATATAAATCAAGAGAAAATAATATGATTTGAGTGGATTAATTTGGGGAAACTGCAATCCTAGAATTTCTTATTTATTGTTATTAAAATGTTAGTTTGTTAAAATCCCATCAACTTTTGTTTGTTTGGATAAAATCAGAGTGAAATAATTTTAGTACTTAACAAACTGTAGTAACAAATCTCCGTGGGAACGATAATTTTACTTATCAAATTTATTACTTGTGACCGTGTATACTTGTATGTTTTTATGTTCTCTTAAAGAGACAACAATGCTAAACCAAGATTTAGAGATGAAGAGGATTACTATTTGTGGTGTTGACACCTTAGACATAATCGTGCAACATGCAATGAAATTATGCAAATGATTGTTAAACATATTCCAAGCAACACTATATGATAATTTATGCATAAGTAGTTTTGTAATATATTATGAGCTAATAAATATTTCACTTCTTTTGTTAATATTTATTGGATTTCTTAATTTTATAATTAGGGCGATGTCTAATAATAGTATAAACATAGATATCGGCTACCAAATTTCATAATTTATCTTAATACAAAAGTTTCACATTTTCATGCAACCTTTCAAATCGTAAATATATATTGTCCATTAGATCATCAAATATATCTATATTATCTTTAATAAGTTCAATATGACCTATAACCATTATGCTTCCTACAAAATACTAAACATGTTGATGCTGATTTTCTCAATCATATTAAGTATTGTGTACTAGTTGGTGATAAAGTTCCATGAGTGCATCATTTCATGCTATGTAACTAGATAAGATTAGATAATCACCTCCCATGACTTTAAAAACTTTGTATGATGACTGCCATTGTGTATAACAAGTTCTAAATATATGTTAATATAATTGAAAATTATTATTTTTGCCAACTAATTCGAAACAAAAGAGAAAGGTTGAATGTAATTTTCCTCAAATGATCTAAAATTGTTCACTGTTTCCACCAAATATCTTTTTTTGTTTTGCTTAAATGAAATATGCTAATATCATTTCATATTAATAAACTCCTACGCACTAGTTTATACTAAATATCATTAAAATTGTTAAAAACAAATAAATCAAACATAAAGCTTTTATTTTATATGAGTTAAATCACATTAAATAAAATTACTCTTTTAAATAAAATCACATATAAGTAGAATATATATGATATTTATATGATTGAATGAAATCATTATTTACCAATTCAAAAATATTTGGAGGGTGAAATATTATACATACTACTTGTATCTTAAGATTAGGTGAAGATTTTAAACCAAGATTCAAAGATGAAGATGATTACCCTTTTTGGTGTGGACACCCTAGACATAATCATGCAACATGCAATAAAATTATGTAAATGATTGTAAAACCTATACCAAGCAACACAATATGATAATTTATGCATACACAATTTTGTAATATATTATGAGTTAATAAATATTTCACATATTTTGTTAATATTTATTGGACTTCTGAATTTTATAATTAGGATGTTGTCAAATAATTTTCTAAACATGAATATAGAATTCAAATTTCATAATTTATTTCAATACAAAAATTACTCATTTACATGCAACAATTCAAATCACATTAAATAAAATTATTATTTTTAAATAAAATCACATATAAGTAAAAACTATATATATATATATATATATATATATATATATATATATATACATATATAATTGAAGGAAATCATTATTTACCAATTCAAAAAAAATATTGGAGGGAGAAATATTATACATACCACATGTATCTTAAGATGAGGTGAAGATTTTAAACCAAGATTCAGAGACGAAGAGGATTACCCTTTTTGGTGTCAAAACCCTTGACGAAATCATTCAACATGCAATAAAATTATGCAAATGATTGTAAAACCTATACCAAGCAATACCATATGATAATTTATGCATACGTAGGTTTATAACGTATTAAGAGCTAATAAATATTTCACTTATTTTGTATATATTTATTGGAGTTCTGAGTTTTATAATTAGGACGATATCTAATAATTGTCTAAACATAGATATTGACTACCAAATTTCATAATTTATCTCAATACAAAAATTCCACATTTTCATGCAATCATTCAAACCATACATTAATATTGTCCATTATATTATCAAATATATCTATATCATCTTTCATAAGTTCAATATGACATATTACCATTATGCTCCCTACAAAATACTAAACATGCTTATGCTAATTTTCTCAATCATTTTAACTATTGTGTACCATTTGGTGATAAAGTTCCATGAGTGCATCATTTCATCCTATTGAACTAGATCAAATTAGATAATCACCTCCAATCACCTTAAAAACTTTGCATGATGATTGCCATTTTATATAATAACTTCTAAATATATGTTAATATATATGAAAATCATATCTTTTGCCAACTACTTCAGAGAAAAATAGATAGGTTGAATGTAATTTTGCTCTAATGATCTAAATGTGCTCACTACTTTAACAAAATATCTTATTTTGTATTGTTAAAATGACTCAAAACTTAACTCCATAAGTCCAATTTTTATAAATTCTCTCCACTAATGTAATCATATACCAAAATCAGAAATCAAAGGGTCTTTAGTGAGGGTTGTAATGATAGGGCACATGGTAAGGGCTAAGAAAAAAATGGATATGGAAAATCAAAACAAACTAAGAAAATACTTGGTAGAAAGAAAGAATAAAAAGAATATCCATTTGATTCACACCATAGCTATGTCTTGAAAATATGCTCATATTGATGACAATATTGTTGCCATACTCAATAGGTGGAGTACCTTTTTTTTTTGAAGATGTGGTTTCCTTGATACTCAAAGTCTTTACTAATTTCAACCACTTTAATCCTTTTTCGATTCTTGTCTTTCACTTTCTTTATTTTTTAACACTTTAATCAAATAGAGGAAACATAATGTGGAAAATTTAATTTAAACCTTCCTTTTAAATTAAAATTTTCACCAAAGTATTTTCTCAAAATTTAAGGTAAGTTCATGGTTTTCAGGCTGTGAATCTTTTATGTAGTTAAAAGAACAAATAAGGCTTAAATAAAATAAGGCTCAAGGAGGTTGACTATGGGAATACACCATGCAATAATGGTATGATAATTAGGATGGTTGGGAAACCTTTTTTGTTGTGGCAAAAAATTTCCTAGATCATTTTTCTAATATTTTGTATCAACTGGGATTTTGCCTCAAGGATTCATCAATGGATTTTAGAGTAAAGCAAGATTGAACTTTCCTAATCTAGTAATTGAACTTCTTCTATTTATAGGCAAAATGGAATAGAGAAAAATTTACTACGTACTCAATTATTTCCAAGGACAATGATTTAAATCAAAGTACCCACAAAACTTTGCCTAAAATAATAGCATATTTTTTAAAAAAAATCTCAAAACCATCCTCACTCACAAATTTCAAAGTCATAGCGAATTCAACCATACTCAAATACATGCTTGATAAGAGAATTCAACAATTGAAGACTACAGGAGTTAACACCCCAAAACTTAAACTAAAAAATGTCCTCATTGTAATTCAAAAGTGAGACAAATTCAAGAAATGAAAAGAACTTCCATGGTTTTATGGTGGATCCGCGTTAGATTGTAATTTTTAGCTTTTTATTCCTGCATAATAAACCAACATCAAAATCCAAATTATTCAAATAATAATAAATAATAAAATAAAAGAAACAATAAAAGAAATTTTTATGGACTACCTTCCATAAGCGCTTGTTACTAGCTTAAAGATATTATGAAACCAGATTTCATTTATTATCCCTTTACTAAGACTTTCGACATTAATGTTATCCCTAAATAAAAACATAGTTAATATGTACCATTAATATAAATTTTTCAAATTTGAAAATAAATGACAGGGTAATAGAATGTAGCATTTATAACTACAACTAACATTTACAATTTACTGCATCATTCCTTATCTCGCAATGTTATGAAGTTAATATACTTGTCTATGTCATAAATCTTGAACGCATTAAACTTTTCTTAGGGGCATCCATTGAAGTCACTATGTGAAAACTTAAATTTTGTCACCGAAGACTTCCTCTTCTTTTGGTTTTTTTGGTATGCCTCATACAAAGACCTCAATTATGGTCCAATAGACATATTCTTTCATGTCCTATTTCTTATTTTTTAACGAAGAAGATACAATCATGCCAGAATATTCATCATCAATAAGAATGATGTCTTCTTATACCTCATTAATATGTTCAATCTCAAACCCCTCCACTGCCAACTTACTACCATATAGCTATAGCTGTATAACATCTTCATCAACTTCTTTACCTTTATCCACCTCAAATAACTCATTTGTTTTCACTATTCCATCACCACCCTAGGCAAAATGAAGAATTTTAGAAATTCCTTTACCCTTAGCGAGGATAGATTGTTCTTCACAAAACGGGCCTTCATCTTATTGTTCGACCATAGGTTCAACTTGTTGAACTTCATGTTCGATATCCCCATTGACTCCAAGAATATTTAGCTATATTTCACAACCAATCCAAACTTCATCAGATTGGTTTACACCAACTCCATCTTTGATATTGTCAATCAAATTATGTTGAAATGGAGGGCTAGTTTCTATATGACTTATCATATTCAGCTCTCCTTTTTTTTCATGAGTCTTGTTCAAGATATTTAACACACTTGCCAACATGCCTTACATCCCTTTTATTTCTTTTTTAACAAACAAAAATCTTCTATTACTTGAAACGAAAGGATAGATAAGAAAGATCATACCATGTAACAAGTTGATAACATAAAAGGTGCCCCAAAGCATTAGAATGAAGTATATGAATAGAAACTGAATTTTCCTAAAATTATGAGGACTTGTAACATTAATCAATCACATAAATAGTCTTCATTTTTCTTTTAAGCCTTTTTCTCACCAAGTAAAATCCTTTCTAATGTAAGAACGAGTGATAGATGAAGAACATCACTCATATCCATATTCTTCAACAATATCTTGTAAATATCAAGTAATTTCAATTTAGTTATTATTTTATCCTTTCGAAAGTACATGGTCTTTAATTAGCTTTGTGATAAGACCGTCAACTCAAAATGACCTTTAATTCCCAACCGCATTGATTGCTATCTTGCATCATTATCATGTGGTGAACCAAAGGGCCTGCAAATTCAATTTTATGCATCTTTAACAAGAAATCCAAACATGATTCCTCGAACCCAGTCCTAAGACCAAACATATCTACTTTAGACTTGATTGTCTTTATCTCTTGAATTCGTGATTTATTCGAAATCTTTCCAATGGAATGATCTTTGATTTTTATGCATGATATGCATTCATTATTATACACAGTCATTATCTGAAAAGAGACAAAAATATAAAAATATCATGTAGTAACTTATGGTTGTATTACATATATACATATATAATTTTGAAAGTCACTCATCTTCCTACATTTTATGTTGGGAAGAAGATCAACATTTTTATCATTTAAATGGCATGGATCCCCCATGAAATAGTGTGATATGGTAAAGAGTAATGTGGAGACTGCATCCTGTATGGGAGCTCCTTGATGGGAAAGTATGGGTATACTGACCTTCTTAAATATTTATATTCCTTATGCCCTCTTATGTATAGTTTGAAAACAACGGTTGACATACTAGAAAACCATAGAATGGTTTTCTTATCTCTTTTGGTACCAAATTCAATTTTATAACACATTAAATTTTTATGCATATTGTAAGATTATAATGAGACATTCGGTTCGGTTATCAAGATGGTCATATGTTGCCTTAGGTTTTTTATTTTCATAGACTCTTATAAGGTGATATGCTATGGACTAGAGAATTTTTATGTGACTTCGTTCTACACTTGACCAAGGTTTACCCAATCCTATCATGGTAAATTGCTTGTTGAATAGTGATCAATTTATATGTCATGACATGAGATTATATACACCATGAACAAAGGTGTAAATATACCATAATCCTCAAATTTCATGCTTAAACTCTCTCAGTCACTAAATATATCAGAACAAAATATATCTAATGTGTTGATGATGATATCATGACAAAAAAATCGAGGTTTTTAGGGGCATTTTTTATACAATTGAGAAGTGAGATTTTGAAGATTGAGTGCGAAATTAGGGAGCCTGTGGACTTTATCCTTCAACCTGATGGTGGTCGAACACTAATATATGGTACCCACTTCACTTTACTTAAAAAAAAAGGTGTGATACCTATTTTTAATATTGTTGTTAAAGCTGATATTGTTTGGGTTTTGGTAGAAAACATGAAAAGTTTATGGTTGTCAAGTATCATTTTTTTTTTGTCTTTTTTGAATTTTTATTTATTCAATATTTTTACTATTTTTTATGAGTTGTTTGTGGTCTTTAAGGCCATTAATTTCCCTATTCTAAACAATATGATCTAATTGAGTATAAAATTTGCTCTGACATTTGTTTAGATTGCATTTACACGCATAGAGCCAAAAGATACATGAGGGAAACTTATAAGTACAGTTGCCTTTACTTTTCTGATACAAATTCTTATTAGTCCATTGTTCTCATGCAGCAATATAAATTTTCTTTACCCTATTGATTTTTGTCTTATTTTTACGTATAAAACATAAGGTTAATATTGTATCTTTCAAAAAGATACATGCTTGCTTCATAGATTAGCCATAAACTTTATATATTTAAGTATAATTTTCCTTTATTTCAGTACCATTAGATGATTATTTACAATGGAAGCACATGTTGATGGAAGATTTGTTCTAAGGAATGGAAACTGTGTGTATGAATGTGAAAGGTTGGTGTTTTGGGATTATTGTGATAAGGATTAGATAAATGTATGGACATTTCAAGAATTTGCAAAGATTTAGACATTAATTAACTATGAAGAATATAAGTTATTAAGTGAGATTTTAAGTGACGAGATTGCTCAGTTTATGAACAAATTCATACCAAGTTGACAATACATTAAGAAAGATCATGAAAATAGTGACAATTATGAAGAAGATGAAGTTATAAATAACGCAGATGATGAGTTTCTTGACGATGAGGATGATGATTTCTTGAAAATGATGATGAAGTTAGAGATGGTTATTTGGATGACAATGTTGTATATCTCAATCCTGATTACATGGAAAATGTTAAACATGATAACGAAGGTGAATATGGGAATAAAGGTAATGATAAGGTATTAGATAAAGTAAAAATTTACCAATTAAATGACATCACTATAGATAATGTTTAGCTGACAATAAGTATGAAGTTTTCTTATATTGAAGTTATTTGAGTTGCTATTAAGTTTGATTTAAAAGGAATGAAAAATAGAGATTGATTGATTGACTCTCCAATTTTCATGATTAAAAAGTATAACAAAGAAGAAAGTCAAACCAGGGATATGGAATACAATATAAAACAAAGTGATATCACCTTTGTTGTCAAGTGCAATTTAGATTAGGTGCAAAAAGTTAATCGATAAGTTTAGAGAGAAAATGCATGTAGATATCTCCAAATTTTGAAGCAAAGAAAGGAAAACGAAAGCAAGAGAAATTTTTCATGGATCTTACAATGATGAGCATGCAAAATTGAGATCATATGCAGCACAATTGGGGATTTCAGATCCAAATGCAATTACTAAGCTTGTAAGTAACAATAGTGAAAAATGGCAAAGAGAGGTAACTTTTCTAATTATCATTTTCATTTGTAATTTATTGCATTTTTTATTATGTTTCACAAGTTGTATGGAGTGTATTTTTGTGTTTGTGTTAAGTGTTTTGAGAGTAAATTAGAGTTCTTGATTGGTAAGTACTCAAGATAATTTTAGTAGTGAGTTGTGGTTGAGGTAGGTACCTTATTGTGTTCTCATTATTGATCATTGGTGGCTAATTACACTGTTGTGTATGGTGTTGGCTTCGAAGGATGGTCAAATTCGTGTGTTGAATCAAGTTGTTGTAGAGGCAGTAGGCAAGGCAGCAATAGGCATTTAAGGTAGAATGGTATCGACTAATTGAAGTATTTGCATTTATAGTGATAACGAGTTTTACCTGTTTATTTTTTTTTAGTGAATTTTTTGTTGTTGAGTGATTATCATAAGCAACACGAGGATTTTACCCACATAGGTACGGGTTCTATATGGGTTTATCTCGTTATATCTTGTATTATGCATGATTAGTTTTTATGTTAGTACAATCTGAGTCTCTATCGCGGACTTGGCAGTGAAAAGGTCTTGAATTCTAAAACTGAATAAAGACTATGTATCATGGAAGAAGATGAAACTTTTGATAAGCTCTACGTTCACTTCTCTAACATTTTTCACAGCTCTTACAATATGGGGAGGCCTATAAGTGAGGAAAAATAGATCAAGAAGTTTATTGCTATTCTCCTAAATAGTTTCCATGCTAAGGTCACTGTTATTGAATCCATGTACAAATTGGGAGAACTCGTCATCACCGAGTTGGTAGGTGACCTTTATGTCTTTGAACTTCACAACCTCCTCTCTAGACAAAATTATAATGTTGTTGGTAAAGGAAAGAGCATTGCATTCAAAACCACTAAGGGAAGTGGTTCCAACAAAGAAGTATTATGGCTATCAATGACGAAAGTTCAAGTCCTGATGAAGAAGAAATATCATTGCTTGCTGTTGTCTGTTTTACAGAACATAAAATCGTGCAAGCATACACGGTCACAAGTAATAAAGATTTGTAAGTAAAGATCGTTCCCACGGAGATTTGTTACTATAGTTTGTTGAATACTAAAATTGTATCTCTCTAATTTTATCCAAAATAATGGTTGATTGTAATAAGTTAAGAAAAATGTTTTAAAATAAAATAAAAGAAATCTAGGATTGCAATTTTTCACTAAACTAATCCACTCAAATCGTGTTATTTTCTTTTGATTTATATTTTTTAGTACATTTAATTTGTCAATCGAAAACTTCTATTTTTATCCATACATCTCTTCCGAGCTCCATATAGACACACCTCGTTAAATTAATTCACTATATTTCTATGAGAATTAAATTCACCAAGATTCATTACGTTCTAAGTTTTCAAATGGCCACACATACAATTAGGGTATATTCCTATCCTTCATCATACATGTCATTCTATTTACGAGCAATACACACACAAATGCCTTTCTCAAGTTTATTTATGTGCCACGGATCGTTTTGATAAGATTCGTAAATAACCAAAAAGCATTAAGCACAAAATAGAACGAACAAATCGAACGTCTTATAAATCTATAAAAAAAATTAAAATTAAAGCTTCATAAATTTAGATCAAATGCAACCCTAGAAAAATTAAATTACTTCATTAAATTAAAATAAAAATTACAACACATTCAGAAAAATTAAAAGAAGAAGAAAGAAAATTAAAACATCTAAAATGGAAAATATTTGGCACACGCAGAACACAACAAAAGCCAAAAAATGGCTTCTGCGTGTTCTGCAGTCCAAAACCGAACAACACAAAAATTATAAACTTTCCTCTCCAAAAAAACTTTTTAAAAAAACTAAAAACTATCTCGTATTTATAGCAAAAAAAATACATCTAAAATATTACATTTCTTTTTTTTTCTTTTTGGAAATGCGTAAAGATTATTCCCTCGAAAATAAAATCGTCGCGTTTCAAAAATCGATATCGAAAAACGGTAATTAAATATCACGCGTAGACAAGGAGCCATTTTGACTTTTTTTCATTTCAAAGTACATGCCACGTGTCAGCGTCTGATTCGTTAAAAGAAATGGTGGGACACGTGGCCGCATATAACAGGATAGAAAGGACGGGCACACGAAAAATTGCCGCACCTGATTGCGGGGCGAGAAACGTGGGAGACAGCTCCTGAGACGTGTCCGGGATTCTGTGCTTTTACGTTCACCGAAACATGCCACGTGTCCTAACATGATTGGATGAAGATTAAGTGGGAAACGTGACAGATTCTGGTTTGTGGAATAACCGGGCACACGTGGAGATCAGCGCACGAGATTATAGGCGCGCGTAAGCGGGGAACAACGGCTGCAATGCGTCAGACACATGGGTCCCACTTGCACGCCGGCCTGCGCGGCAAATGGGCCCTACTCGGGCGCCGAGCCGCGTAAAAGAATCTGTGCACATGCGATTTGGTCAGGCGTGATCTGGACGCACGCATCGTAGCCGTTTATTCTTTGATCGGACGGTCCACGGTTGGCGCTTGTTGTTGGCGCATGGTTCTTCTAATCTACGCAGAAAATTTAATTTTCTTAATTGTATTTTGACCCACAAATATATTTCAAATTACATTTTAAACTTTGGTTAATTGCAATGTAGCCTTTTTGGTAATTTAAATTATATTTTCAACATTTATAAATTGCAATTAATCACTCTTTTATTTGAAATTATATTTTTGAAAACAAATTTATCATTTAAGAACATTTTCGACACAATTTATTTAATTTTCTTAAAATATATAAAAAACAGTAAATACTAATTTATTAAACTAAAATTAACTAAAAGTAGAGAGAACATAGCAATTATAATTAATAAAATAGGTGAAAATAACTATATAAAATACATTTATCACTTGCCAAGTAGTTTACAAGATCTTTTCAAAATAAGAAGAGCACTTCTTGTGGAGTTAGAAGAGAGCTCGAGTAAAAAGGACTCGATAACTATGAAGAACGATGATGACTCTAAAGACAAGTCATAAAAACAACATGGAAGGAGTTATTTTAATAAGATTAGGTGCTTCGAGTGTGTGAAGCCATGTCATATTGATACCAATTGCTTCTCCAAGTAGAAACGCACAAATAAGTGTGCAATGAAGGTTGAGGTTACTATTTCAGACACTAACATTGGTGTCAATGAGAATGATACTAACTTCTCAAACTTTATGGCTTCGAGAACTATTGAAAATCCTTTCACTACAACCTTAAAGGGCTAAGGAGTTTATGCAACAACCTCGTGAGGATCATTGGGAGGCGGCTCTTAGGATCATGTGATATTTGAAGAAGGGTTTGGGGCAAGGGATTTTGCTTCGTGTCGTTGCTTGACAGAATGGTTCGTGTTATTTAGTTGTTCTCCTGTGTCTTGAAAGACCAAGAAACAACAAATAGTGTCTATATCGTCGACAGAAGCAACAAACAATATCTTTTGAGAAATATTTTTTCTTAATTTAGTCTTTGCTTAAAATAGGAGTTTATTGTGCATATCTTTTGAGAAATATTTTCCCTTAATTTAGTGTTTTTATTTTATGTAAATATATATTGGTGATTAGAGAAATTGGTGGAGAATTTTTCTAATACCAAATGACATTATTCTTCGTGATCCAAAATTGAAATAAATAATATTAGTTTTTTGATGAATTAACTTAAGTGCTTGATAATTAGATGAAGGGATGTCTAAATTTTGTAGATATAATAATTTCAATTACTTTCAAAAACTTCAATGATTATTTAGATTAAATGTGATATTTTTTAAGATTAAATAATGGTGGTGTGATTCAAATATGAATATAAAAAATAAAGTATTGAACATCAAATTAAAATGCTAATTAAACCAATATTTAGTGGTATTAAATTAGTATATCAGTGTATTTAAGGTGACCTAATGAGATGATGAGTTAAAAAAAATCATGCTAATTTAACTCATATGATTTTATTTGAGAAAATATATTTATTAAAAAAATAATTATTAAAATGTTACTATGTAAAGACAAACTTAAAATATAACATTTTTATTTTTCTTGTCTTACAAAAATATAATCAAAATATAATATTCGTATTAATATTTTTGTTTTTAAGTAAAATTATGAATAATATTTTCATTTTTCAAAAATATAAATGAATTAATTTGTGAGTTGTGTTAAGCTCAACTCATATAAAATTTAAAAAAATCGAGTTTGCTATAATGTGTCATTATAATATCAATAAAATTGTACAAATCGAAGATAAAATTAAAGATAAAATTAAAGTTGTTTAACTAAAAAGCTCATTTTATTGTATTAATTTAATTCAAAAATACTTATTATCAAGGAAATATACTTGATTTCATCATATTCAAATAAAGGGTAACTAATGAATTTAATAATAAAACTACCCGACAATAAAAATGTTTAATAGGATTGTCATTCTAGTAGCAATTTAAGCCATTTCTCCAACCTATAGACGAAGAAACAAAGAAATATTGTGTTTCTCTTTTTTAATGATACAATAAAATTCTTACACAAAGACAAAGAAATGTTATTTGAGAAAAAAATAAAACTTTTGAACTTGTTAATTATTAGTAGGAAAAAACATAGTCTAAATTTATTACTTTAAATAAATAGTGTAACTTAATCTCTTAACTATTAGGTGGGCCAGAGCTCGTAGATGGGCTAGTACTAGCTCGTTATCTTTATAAAAATGGTCGTAAAATTTATTTTTTTAAATTAATAGATTTATATTGTCCCATTTTCAAAGTGAACAAGTGGAGCAATACCAAGTCCATTAATTTATAAAATAGATTTTTTATGATCTTTATGTAAATGTACTAGATTTGTTCTACTTTATTTAATAGGTACGAGGATAAAATATATTTTCGTTAAAAATAAAATTTTTAAATTAACTTTCATCTTATTAATTAATATATATTATTGTCAAATGGTTCGGTGTTAGTCTCAATTTAGTCAATAATATTTATTTAACTAGTCTAACATATGATTCTCTTTGATTAATTTTTTTGAAAAAAAGCTGAAAACTAAATATTTTAGTATATTTTACCTATAACAAATTAAAATATCTATCTTAACACCTCTCCCCCCCTAAAAAATAAACACTAAACTTGAAAGTTGTTGACCTAATTGAGGTAATATTGAAACATTTAGAACCTAATTATTGGAATAATTAAAATATTATAAATTAAAATAGATAATGTTTTTTTAACTAAATAGTTACAAAACTCACATTCGTTAATATTTGACGGGACCGAGGACACTTATCATTTTAATATTTACTTGGAGCAAATAGTATATTTACACTATAAAAAATTGATATATTAAATTAGAATGCCTACCATTTGAAATTAATATGATATATGAGGGAAAACAAATTCAATATAATCATATTTATTTCTATCCAATTTTTTCCTCAAATGACAAGTCTTCAGTTTTTGGACATTTTGGTAAGCTTACCATAATCTTACCACCAATTGGTGAAATTACTAATCAATTTTAAAAATAAATCAAAATAAGAATAAATATAAATTAAACTGGGCATGAAATAAAGTGTAAAATTCATTTATTTGTTTACTAATGAACTGTAATAAATGAATTATAAATTTGTAGGTAATTATTCCCTTTTTATAGTATTTTAAAAAGTAATAAAATAAAACACGTAAATGACTTTCTTTCCCGTCATTTACTTTCCTAGTTAATAAAGACATTCTAAATTCAAGGATTATCCACATTGCCAACAGTAGCCTTGACACTCCTGTACTTTTAAATTGTGAATTTTACTCGCTGTTATTTATAAAATTGATATAGTTTTCAAAGCATATTTTAATCTAGCCCATGCCAACATAATACACTTATAATATTATTGATATTGTTAAAAATTAAATTGAAGCCTGTACTATAGAAGAAGAAAAAAGGGAAAACAAAATTAATGACTTGTGTAAATATCTTTTATAAATAAAATTTTATTTTTAATCCTTTTTTATTATTTTATAACATGATAAATACATATTTAATGCATCTTTATAAATACATTTAATAATATTTTTAACGCGATAAACACGTAGAATTAAAAATGCAACCAAATCAATAAATAAGTTATATAATAAATAGAACGAAAAAAAATATGCATCACATGACGTAACTAAACTTCAAAATCTAATGGTTGAAAAATTTATTGCTAACCACTATGTTCTAGGATTTCATAACATGAATAATTACTCCCTTAAAAAAACATAAAAATAATATTTATTTTAAAAACAATTATATAACCAAGCAAATAATTACATCTATATTTAAGATATTTACAATAATATTCAAATTTTCTTTAATATTTTTTCCTTAATTCAAATTTTTTTTAATTGTAAAAAATTCTCTCTTAAAATATTGTCTAATTGAAAAATATGTAAGTTCCCTATAAATCTTACCTAAAAGTTCTCTTTAGTATAATTTTCAATTGAAAAATGGTAAAATGTGGATTAAAAGTTCTAGTATTTTAGTAAGTCATGTGGATTAATTGTATATTTATATATTTTTTAATTTTTTTATTAGTGTATATTATTTGTATGTTTAAGAAAAGCATGTGTATTTTATATGTCATTAATATAACACTCCCCTCTCATGGATCCACTCCTAACTAGATTGGAGGGGCATGGATTATTTATAATCTCCAATATTGATTGCATAATACAATAACAATGAGAAATAATCTAGAGATGGATGTCCTGTATGTTATGGCACTCAACAATTAGTTACCCTATCATATAATTATGAAAAAAATTGAATTACATATTCGTGTAACTAACTATCAAGTATTATATAGTAAATATTTCATCGTACACATGTCGAATAATAATAATGGAAATAAACTATTTAAAAAAAGAAGTTTAATAAGCAAAACAATATTAAGAAGGAAAAAAACCCATTAAAGTAATGAAACGATTAGTTTTGTATTTCAAAGGTAAAACATTAAGAAGATATCATGAAGATTAAATAAGTTTATGCGTATAGCTCTTTTATTCGTAGACATACTAGATATAACAAACATTAAGAGGAATGAGATGATGATCTCAAAAATAAAAGACTTAATATAAGAATCCAATGAAATTATTGCAAAATAAGCCTCCTTATTTACATAAAATAAAAACCTACTTATATCGTTACACTTTTCAATATTAATGTTAAAATATGTACTCCAATGTATAGGCAATTAGATGCATTTTATAATTTAGATTTAAAATAATAAAAATATATTAATCATATGATCAGTATATTATACGATATTAATTAATTAATTTTTTTAACTATCTAAATCATAATAAAAATAATAAATATCTAAGTATAAAATACTTAAAAATTTAGATAGCATTTGTGTAATTAAGTCGTATAATATAGGGGTTGTAATATTGATGTTTGAGAAAAAAAATGCAAAAAATAGCAAAAGTAACGGTGATAGCAGGATTAAAGTGAGCATGAGAAATATGAACAACACAATAAATCATAACCATTGCAATTAGTAACTAACAAACACAAACTCCTAGAAATGATATTTCTCTATATATCTTATTCATTGCAATTTAGCTATACCCTAAAATATTGTAAAATATGTTCTTATTGCCTATGCAAGTACCTGCATTATTATTAATATTATTTTCAATTTATTAAAAAAAATTGTTATTAATACAAAGCTAAGGATAAGAGCAAGGATATAAATCCAGACGGACGGATTAGCTTAAGTCCAAGACAACATTTTAGACCCATGTATGTTTTTGAGGCTTGATGGTGATACCTTCTTCTATGTTTTGATCAGACATTAATTGCCTAAGCAACCTATTTTACAATTTCTATGCAACAATTTCAAAAACTATATTTCTCACTCTCTCTCTCTCAACCTAACTAAAATTTATGAAACAATATTGAAGATGAACTATAAGAAGATTACTCTTTAGGAGCTTTCTTGCCCTCTATTTCTTTTTATTTTATTTTAATATAATCACAAGAATTTGATTTTTGTAGAATAATGAGTCACTAGTATTATGAAATGAAATTTGTAGAAATAATCATTCTAGACCACTAATTTAGCTAGTTTGATGAGTAAACAATGGAGGTAAGAGGCAACGAGTTTTTTTTTCTCTCTTTTTATGGCTTTTTCTGTTATAAAATATTTTTCCTAAAAATTAAAATTTGTAGCTATAAAAGTAAATATTTTATGTTCAATTCATAAATTTTTACTATTAAAAAACACTATATGGGTATCATTCTCAATTGTTTCGATGTTTGCATTTATAATATTAGCCTTCTTTAATTAATAGTATTTTTTTATTTTTATTTTTAAGTATTTCTTCGATGAGTGCATTTGTCTTTTAGACTAATTTCAATGGTTTTATTGGATTTTCTTTTAAAATATCATAATTTTTAATAAATATAACGGAAATTATAGAATTTGAGGTCAAGTTTGAACATATTTCACAAATGATATGATAAGTTAAATATTTTTTTTTAATTTAAGGTGTGAAATTTTTACAAACGTCTGTGAAAAGAAAAGTTAAATGAATACGTAGAAATTTTTTATAAATATGTCCCAATCATGTGGTAGTAAAAATTGGGAAAATGAACCTGAAAATAAATACTAACCAAACCATATTATGATTAGATTGTGTAGGGCAATTAAAGGAATACGGAGCAGGATTAAGGTGAATCATTATGGCGTTAAATATTTTTATATTAATATAAATAAAAAACCTTTACTTTATTTTTAACATATATAATTTTTTTCAAGCAAATATCTAGTTATATTTTGCTTTGTCATCACTAATTAAATTTTTTTTATCAATCATACCAATGACAAGCATACATTTTACTTGAACATTAAAAAGTATTATTAAGTAAAAAGTTAGCTCATACACTTAATATACAAAATAGACAAATATTAAGTTACAAATTGATATCATTCTTTTTTTAATTATAAAAAAATAAAATAAAAATTGAATAAACAATTAGAATTTTTTTGGTCTAATATTAAGGATAAGTTAAAAATGTAATTAAAATTAAAAAAATAAAAGATGAATAAGTAGAGATATTCATTAAATTTTGTTATAAAGTAATATAATAAGAAAATTATGTAAAACAAAGTTGTAATGTAATTTTGAACGGTATCATAAATGAAATTTGACAATGTAGTAATTGTTTTGAGAAAAAAACTTTGAAGTAAAATAATAAAAAGTTTAATATTTACATACAAATGTGAGTGTCTTATTATACTAGTCTAGTAGAATATTGTATTAAGTTTTTGTATATTTTTATTATAATTAGAACAATGTAGTACCAGATATTACTATAACTTACTACAACTAAATATTAATTTAAAATTGTACTATAATTTGTTATGCCTGTAACATGCATGTGTGAGTATATGTTCTTAGTGATTCAATATGAGGTTATAACCTAATTAATCACTAATATAGGTTTACTAAACTAAAGTTTGTTACTTTTGTTATTAAATATGTATTTGAATCTAGGTTTAATAATACATATTTACTTTATCTGAAATTTTATTTGTTACAATTAATCGTGACATATTTCTTTTGATATTATTGTTGTGTGATGAGTGTAGTTTGTTGTACCATTTTTTCTTATTTTTGAATATTTTGTTTCAACCTATTTGGTTACCATGAAACATTGGAGTATTCACTTTATTTATGTAACATATTTATGGTGACGTACATACTAAATTCTATTTAGACTTTAGTAAACTTGAACAAATTTAGATTGATCAATATCTGTTAATAAGAAAGATGCCTTTAGATTTGGAATAAGTGTGCTTGTTTTTCAATCCCATATATATATATATATTGTAGCAAAAATTATATATTTTTCTAATGTTGAATTCTAGTGGTTCTTTATTTTCATTTTACTTCATTGTTCTTCTTCTCTATGGCTTCTCTTTTGCGTGGAATGGGGTGAGGGTTTATTTTTGAACCATCATTTTGGAGAAAAATACTCTTGTATTTTAAAAATAAAATCATATTAATCTCATTATCTATAACCATACGGTGACTTATCTAATTTGTTTCAAAATTATAAATAATAAGATAATCAATTAGAATATAGCACCTAACTATATATTATTATTAGCTGATTAATCATAGAAATAATTTCTTTTCACCTTAAATCATAAATGTTATGAATTATCTTAGCATCAAAAATATAATTAGAGAATCAAGTATATACTAACTATATACTATTATCTAATAAATGTATATGTTTTTTGTTTAAATTAAAAATGAATTAGATAGCTTATAAATTATATTTAAATTAATATATATATATATATATATTAATTGGTGTACTCAGTTTACAGTGTGAAGTTCAAATACAGTGAGTCTATTTTGTAGAAGTGTTTAAGACATTCCGTGGGCCATATCATGCCTGTATATATTGCATGAAGAAGTCTCTCTTTCATTTTTCTTGAATTCCTGTTCTTTGTTGAATGGTGCTTTACCTTTGCTGCTTCTCTTTCTTTTATTTAAGTGCATGGTTCTTACATGGAACCAGATTCACAAATAATGTGTTGGAAGCACTTAATAATTTTTACTTGAATGAGCTCTCGTATTGACACGTGCTAATGCTATAAGTTCTAATCAATTTTCCTTTATTATTTGCTTGCTTTTACTGACACTGATTCCTCTAGACCAGACCATTTCATAATTATTGGTGTGTTCCGTTTAAATGAACGCTCATTGGTTGCATGCCCAAACCATTTATGTTGTCTTACTTCTGTGCTAGACCAGTTTATTGGACTATTAATGCGATTGCGAAAGTATTGGTGCTGTTATACGATCTTGCTATAACTTACTAGAATTTATTACTTTTGCTAGACTCCATCCAACTTGCATTGTGATAACCTTTCTGTAAATTTTGATACGTATCTTATATCCGGTTATCAAGATGGTCACATGTTGCCCTGAGGTTTTTTATTGGTATAGACTCTTACAAGGTGATATGTCATGGACTAGAGAATATTGGTGTGACTTTGTTCTACACTTGACCAAAGTTTACCCAATCATACCATGGTAAATTATTTGTTGAATAGTGATCAATTTATATGTCATGACATGAGATTATATACACCATAATAGAGGTATAAATATACCATAATCCTCAACTTTCATGCATAAACTCTCTCAATCACGAAATATATCATAACAAAATATATCTAATGTGTTATTCCTCTTCCGTGATGATGATATCATGACGACAAATTTGAGGTTTTTAAGCACATTTTTGATACAATTGAGAAGCGAGATTTTGAAGCTGAGTGTGAAATTAGGATGCATGTGGACTTTATCCTTGTGGTCCAGCGCTAATATATTGTACCCACTTTACTTTACTTAAAAAAAAAAAACAAAAATGTGTGATACCTATTTTTAATATTGTTATTAAAGTTGATATTGTTTGATTTTGGTAGAAAACATGAAAAGTTTGTGGTTGTCGAGTATCATTTTTGTTTGTCTTTTTTGAATTTTTTATTCAATATTTTACAGTGTTTTTTATGAGTTGTTTGTGGTCTTTAAGGCCATTAATTTCTCTATTCTAAACAATATGATCTAATTGAGTATAGAATTTGCTATGACATTGTTTAGATTGCATTTACCCACCTAGAGCCAAAAAGATACATGAGAGAAACTTATAACTATAGTTGACTTTATTTTTCTGATACAAATTCTTATTAGTCCATTGTTCTCATGCAGCAACATAAAATTTCTTTATTCTGTTTATTTTTGTCTTATTTGTATGTATAAAACATAAGGTTAATATTATATTTTTAAAAAGGTTACAATAGTTTTGTTATTACGTGTAAATGAATATTTTAGTCATATAATTTTTAAGTTAGGTACCTGCAGTCTCATTATTTATAAAAGTTAGGCATTATAAGTACTTACTTTTAATATTTTTGATAGATTAGAAGTATCAATTTTAATAAATTATACGACTAAAAGTACTTATTTTTCATAATAACAAGACTATCAGTGTCTAACTCGTAAATTACAGGACTAAAGTACTCATTTTAAAAAATTACGGGACCTATAGTACCTAACCTAATAATTATGTGATTAATGTGTTTATTTGACAAAAGTTATAGGTCACCTCTTAATAAGAAGGATGCCTATAGATTTAGAATAAGTGCTTGATTCTCAATCTCAGATTTTCATGTTAAGTTTAAATTTTAGAAGGGTTTGATATATATATATATATATATAATCATAATAGAGGATTGATAACCCTTTGATTCCTATGTATTGCAATAGAGGATTGATAACAGAGGCATTAAGTATGGATGAGGAGATGGTGAAAAGAAGAGTCTTTCCCAGTTGCAACTTACAATAAAATTATACATTGTCTTGGCAAGTGAGACAGATTGGATGATGCTAAACATTGGTTTTCTGAGATTTTAGGGAAGAATTTGTAGTCTAATATAATCACTTCCAACACTCATATGTATGGTTTGCAGGTTGGGGAGAGCAAGGGAAGCTTTTATGTTGCTTCATGAATTGAGATGCAGGAACTATGGTCCAACTGTTGTTACATATAACACATTGTGGTTGAGGTAGGTACCTCATTGTGTTCTCATTACTGATCATTGGTGGCTATTACATTGTTGTGCATGGTGTTGGCTCCGGAGGATGGTCAAATTCGTGTGTCAAATCAAGACGTTGCAAAGGTAGTAGGAGAGGGCAACAATAGGCATTTAAGGCAGAGTGGTATCGACTGATAGAGGTATTTGTGTTTATAGTTATATCAAGTTGTATCTGTTTATTTTGTTTTAGAGAATTTTTTGCTGTTGAGTGATTGTAATAAGCAACCCAAGGATTTTACCCACATAGGTAGGGGTTTTATATGGGTTTATCTTATTATATCTTGTATTATGCATGATTAGATTTTGTGTTAGTACAATCTGAGTCTTTATTGTGTATGTTACAACATATGAGATTTGGACTATGATTGGAAAGCTTTTCTACTTTTTGTTGTTGCATGCTTTCTTTTTTTTTCCTAAGTAGCATATCTATAGTATTTTGTTATATGTATATTTCGGAGCAAACTAATCTGTTTGTTATCTAATTGATTTTACTACTTTTGCTTTTTATCTGCTATCTGTTTCTTTCATGCATGAGAGTTTTGTGTGAGTATCTAAGGTGTATGTATATCATTACTCTGGTTGTTTACTGGGTGTTGGATTCAATCAATTGGTATTAGATAGAGTTCACCTTGTAGGGCTTGACCACTATAGTGTTGATTTTTTTAAAAGTAGCCTATTACAAACATAGACTTCTCTTTGATGGATTCAAAAGAAGTAGCCAATATAGGTAGGACTATGTATCATGGAAGAAGATGAAACTTTTGATAAGTTCTATGTTTGCTTCTCCAACATTTTTAACATCTCTTACATTATGGGGAGGCCTATAAGTGAGGAAAAATAGATCGAGAAGATTATTCCTATTCTTCTAAGCAGTTTCCATGGTTATTGAATCCATCGTCACCAAGTTGGTAGGTGACCTTTATATCTTTGAACATCATCATCTTCTCTCTAGACAAAATTATAATGGTTTTGGTAAAGGAAAAAGTATTGCGTTTAAAACCACTAAGTGCATTGGTTCCAACAAAGAAGTACTATGGCTGTCAATGACGAAGGTTCAAGTCTTGATGAAGAAGAAATAGCATTGCTTGCCAAGTAGTTTACAAGATCCTTTCGAAATAAGAAGAGCACTTCTTATGGAGTTAGAAGAGAGGTTGAGTAAAAAGGACTCAAGAACTATAAAGAATGATGATAACTCTAAAGACAAGTCATAAAAACAACATGGAAGGAGTTATTTTAACAAGATTAAGTGCTTCGAGTGTGGGAAACCATGTTATATTGATACCAAATGTTTCTCCAAGCAGAAACACACAAATAAGTGTGCAATGGAGGTTGAGGTTACTATTTCGGACACTAACAATAGTGTTGATGAGAATGATATTAACTTCTCAACCTTTATGGCTTCGAGAATTGTTGAAAATCCTCTCACTACAACCTTAAAGGGCCAAGGAGTTTTTGCAGACGATGATGATAATAAAGACAAGATGCTAGATACTTATAATGAGATCTTGGAAGAGTACATCAAGTCTGAGAAAGCCTTAAACAAGTCATTGGAAAGCCTTGAAGAAATAGAATGTGAGTTAAAATAAAGAGAATGTGAGTTAAGCGTGCTGAAGGCCGCTCTTGAGGAAAAGAAGTCCTCAATTAATAATGATAAAAGTGATCTCATAAATAAGTATGAGATTATACAAAAAGATATTCTGATTTGCAAGAAAAGTTCAATATAAATCATGTTAAGTTGAAGATTCTTGAGAATGACATGAAAACAATTTGAAACTTGAAAAGTTACTCCTCTGCTTACCAGTCTTAATACTTCTTCTGATCAGACTATTGAAATTACTTGCCTGAGGAAGTAGGTGATTGTTCTTAAAAGTGATAGAGTTTTTAGCATATGCTCTTACTAAAAAGAAGTAGAACTTGAGTAGCTCCATGCCAAAGTTAATATTCTCAACCATTCTGTTGTCTACCTTGAATTTTTCCTTCAAGAAAAGGAAGATTAAATCAGAGCTTGGAAGGATAAGTTCTTAGTGAATGAGAAAGAGCTTTATCATTTCTCTTCTCTAGTTAATAAGATTTGGTTCTCAGAAACTCATTGAGATCATTAATAACACCAAATATTTTTATGACAAGGAAGGAATTGGGTTTGTAGAATGACATATGATAACGACCTCTAGATCCAGTAGGTGGGGTTTCACCGAGGTAGAAGAGCAAGGAGAACCACAAAATGGAGGCAAAGGAGAAAGATGATAAGAAAAAGCTCGAGCCCTCTAAATATCCAAGAAATTTTGAAAGAAGGTAAGAATCTTAATCATGAGTAGAGATGTCCTGATGGATAGCAGTGATATGTTCATCACGATGAAAAGAAGAAGATGAAGGAGAATGAGGATAAATAGGAGTATAAGTACAATGAATGGATTGAGCAGCATTCTGAGAAGAAGAAGTGATAGTTATAAAACGCTGTGAATCTTTGCTATAAGGAAAGTGCGAGAGTTGAAGAGCAATGCAACTCTACACAGAAAAAGAAATACCGGGGAGTAAGGAATTTCCCATCGAGTGATCAAAAAAGCATAATGAAAAGATGAGAGAAAAAGGACAGTAGAACGAAAAACAATGATCTTATAAATCATGCTAGCAATATCTATGGTCTCAATGTTAAGGATAGCATAGAGAAAATGTTATCTACACTCATTGATAATAGAATGATGGGTAGGAGGATGAATGACTGCGCTCACAACATCATTGAGACAAAAATCAAGTGCATCTTTATTAATAGTAAGTGTACCACCACCATAGGTTGTAGCCAGGCTTGACCAATTGGTCAGACATCTCTATGTTGTACTAGTAATTAAAGAGAACTCAGAACAAAGTTCAAGAGAAGTGAGGTTATAAAACTCAAAGGGATGGTGGAAAAATAAGGTTCCTCAAAATTAGGAAGAGACAATATTCTAAGAACATCGTCTCTAGTAAAAGTTCCATTTCACCCTTTAAGGACGAGAGTGGTAGAAAAGTTAGTAGTACTAAAAGGAGATAAGGTAGCATAAAAAATCCTTTAAAAAACAGGATCATAGGACTAAGAAAGATTGCAATGAGATATCTAAGAGAAGTAGTTTAACTGCTCGGAGGCTTTTCTCATTCCTCGAGAACTTTGGAAGCCATTTTGGTAAAAATAATTGTTTTTTATTTTTCAAATATTAAAGGAAGAAAAAAATAACATAAATTAATATCAAACAAACATGGTAAAACACACAAGAAAAGTACAAAAATACTACAAGAAAATAGGGAGAAAAAAATAAACAGCTTAACCTACACAAATCAACAGAAAGAGTGATCAAATTGCATCTTTCTATTTAAACAATTTATGAGGGGAAACTATGTCAAGGTGCAGTCTTTCCTCCTCATGATCTTATGTCATGATTATATTATTCACATATACAACAATAAAGACCAATTTCCTTCCATAGATTGTTTTCTAAATAAGGTATGATCTGTCTAACATGGGAAGTAACCAAACCTTTTCACAACCTTGATAAAGCGATCAAACTAAGGAGATTGCTCAAGCCCATATAGATATTTTCTTTGTTTGCAAACTTTGTTGATGTTGGGTTGAGTTTCCAAGCCTAAGGGAATTTTCATATACACTTCTTCTAAGTCACCATTAAGGAATGCATTTTTTATGTCTATTGGATAAAGAAACCAATCTTAGTTAATAGCCAAAGATAACAGAACTCTGATTGTATTCAACTTTTGATCATCACACACAAAGTGTTTGCAATGAATACACAAGTATACGTATCGCAACAAGTAATATAATGATAGGAAAAAATCGTTCCTATGAAGATTATTTGATTAGAAACTAATTTTTAAAACTAAAAAAAATAAATATAATTTTTTTTATGTTTTTATATTTTAAGGAAGAAAAATTAAAATAAGTAAAAGTAAATTACAATAATTAATTAAATTAGATATTGTAACTAAGAAGATATATGATAAAATATCTAGGAATACTTAATCCCCCAATTTTCTAAATATACAAATCGCTAAAATCCCCAATATAATTATCAATTAACTACATGATCAATTGAATCTAACCTAGCATGTATATTGCATACTACTTATTAAGATCATCAATTATAGATCACTGGCATAAGAATCATACATCTCTACTTAGAAAACTTTGCATGTTATTTAATCAAGACAAAAAATTAAATAATTCTCTTAAATCTATTTAATTGTCTCTATTTATAAATTGTTGGCCAAATGATTAATAGCATAAAAATTAGATTAAATAATATAATTAAATTATAATTATAATTGGGGTAAAATATTAGATTATCACATGGTAAAAATTGGGTTCATAAGATCCCTATATTAATAAATTAACTCCATATAATTGTATTCATAAAGCTCATATTTTTCATAAAGGAAGACATAAAAATTGATAAAGAATAGAGTAAAAGAAGAAATACAATCAATCTCTTGAATTGTAGTGTTAATCTCCTCTTGAATCTCCACCAAAATTGTACCCCCTTTTGAAATTTTTATGTATTTTTCTCTCTTTTTAGCTCCAAAAATTTACCAAAATTATGCTAATGTTGTCACCTTATGGTTTATGGGGTGATTAGGGGCATATATATAGCTTAGGTGTGATCTAGATCGTCAGATCAACTTCAAATCAAGGGCTGAGATCAAAACAAGAAAAATAGACACTGTCAACCAATCATAGCATGACATATGGCATTAGAAATTTACTGCGAGATTCAGAGCATGACGTGTGGAAAAGGAGACTGGTTAGAGTCAAAGATCGTTGAGTCAGCGCCATGCGACACAACGCGATTTGCAGAAACATATGGCATGGGGCACAGGTGGAATGCAGGGACTAATCTTGTGGTGACACGTGGCTGTACGGTTTGACCGCGTCCGAACTTAGATTGAACACCGTGTTGACACATGGTGCACGATTCATCCTCCTCACACGCAGCGTAATGTGATTTTCTATTCGTGCTTGTGTGGTGTCTATGTGGCTTACCCAGTCAGCTCGTTTCCTTGTGTGGTAGGCGACATGGTAGCTCCTGATTGGCTCTACGTTAAAAATTCTAGAAAAATCCCAGGAGATTCTAAAATTATATTTTCACCCTTTTTCATTTAAAAGTTTATATTTTAATATTTTTGTCCCCAAAAGTACTCTTTATTGAATTAAACAAGTAAATGTCAAGTAAAAAAAGTGTGCTAATGACTCTATTTTCATTGAGTCATCAACTTTGCAATAGGTGCAAAGGTTTCTTGATAATAAATTCCATAAAACTGTGTAAACCCTTTTTCCACTAACTGGGCCTTGAATATTTCAATAATGCCATCTTTAAAGATCCATTTGTAACCTACAATATTCTTTCTTCTTAGAAGTTCTGTAAGCTCCCATGTGCCATTATTTTCTAAGGCTCTGATTTCTTCCATGTTAGTTGCCTTCCATTTAGGTAGTTGAAGTGCTTTATGGACATTGTTTGGAATCTGAATATCAATAATACTTGTACCAAATGTTTAGTAACTTGGTGACAAACCTTTATAGGAGACAAAATTGTAAATTGAGTGTTTTGTGCAAGATCTCATCCCTTTCTTTTATGCAATAGGTAAATCGAGATCTTTATTCTCTAATAGAAAAAATTCAATAGCATTGTCATTTGTGTTATCTGAAAGTTTATCATTTGGATTTTGATGTGGTTTAGCTTCATGGACTTGCTTAACATATGTTTGATGCATTGTATCTTCTTGATTTTTCTTTTTTTTCCTTGAATAGACAATGAACTCATTGTTATTTACAGTTTGAGATGGAGTTGGAGATGTGTTAGGTTCCACTGTCTCAATTTCAATAGGATTGGGATCAATGCTTTTGGTAGGAGGTGGTGATGTCTTGGTTGAGATTAGTGTCTCAATTGAAGGTAATATCTCAGTTAATTGTATTTTAAGTGTAGGAAATGCCTCGGATGATGGTATAAAAGTATCTAAAAACTTATATTCCTAGATTCTATTCTCCTACTTAATGTCTATTTTGAGATAATGTGGCTGATTCTTAAAAAGTGGTTACATCCACGGTGTTGTAAAATTTCCTTGTGAGAGGATAATAATATTGTAGTTTTTTTATTTGAAGAATATCCTAGGAATAAACATTTAATTGCCTTTGGATCAACTTCTTCTAATGGTCCATAACACATTGGGTAGATCCTCTATCCATTTTCTCTTTGAGGTCTCAAGGTTCTTCTTTATTAGGTTTAATATCAACTTGTTTGAATATTTTGCTTGGCCATTTGCTTATGGGTGATACAGGATTGAGTGACATAATTTGATGTTGTACTTTGAGGTAAACTCCTTGATGTTTTGACCTCTGAATTGCTTACCGTTGTTGGTGACAATTTCCTTAGGCTAGCTAAAATGACATGATATTCTTCTATATGAGCTGGACAACCTCCTCCTATCTTATTCTTCCTAGAGGTTCAACCTTAATCTATTTCATGAAATAATTTATGGCAACTAATAGATACTTCTTCTAACCCATTCCTTATGACATTGGACCAAATATATTGAGGCCCCATTTGAAGAACATACATGGGATGATGACACAAGTTATTTGTGTTGGTGGCATATGGGACAAGGGAGTGAACCTTTGATACTTATCACATGAATGGTAATGCTTAACGTAATCCGTGAGTATAGTTGGTCAGTAATAACCTTGGTTCATTATTTGTTATGACAATTTTCTTCCACCCAGTAAGAGCCATGTTTCTTCATAAGCCTCATAAATAACTCCTGCTATTTATTCCTTGGCTATAAGAAGAAGTCTAGGCCCTAGGAATGTTTTCTTATAGTGCTTGTCACCTTGTATCATGTATTGTCAAACCTTTGACTTAACTTCTTATGCCTTCCTCTAATCTTCAAGAAAGCTCCTATTTTTGAGTAAGTCAAGGAATGGTACAAACTAGGGAGTGGTAACTTCATTAATGCTTCTGATATTTTTTTCTGCCTCTTCCATGTTGGCCTTTACGAGAATGGTAACCGTGACTATTCTATTTCTTTATATCTATTAGGGAAATTTTTCATGAGGACACAACTTGTGCCTAGTTAGCTCCTACAAAATGGTTGAAGGTATGTATAGAATTGTTTTGAAGAAATGATATTCATTGAATTATATCTCTTACTGTTATATAATTACACTTGTTCTTATTACCTATTTATAGTAAAAATAAGGCTATAAAGAAAAGGAAAAAAAATCCCCTAATAATTAATACAAATCTCCTTAATTAAATTATTGTAATATTTTCATAATGCACATAATAAATATTGATACCCTAATTAATGTACATCATTAAATTCCTTATTACTTGGATTTCAACACTCCCATTGAAGTTATATCATATATATTAATCATACGAAATCATTGAAGTTTTTTCGATGAAGACCTTTTGTGAATATATTTGCACTTTGTTCTTATGTTAGAACATAGGTCATGCAAATAGTTCAATCTTCAATTTTTTTCTTTGATGAAGTGCCTATCCACTACCACATGTTTAGTTATAACATATTTAACTAGATTGAGAGAAATGTTAATAGCTTATTTTTTATCAAAATAAAATTTTCCCGAAGACTTCACTATAATATGGAGTTCATTTAGGAGTTTCCTCAATCATAATACCTCACATATTGCTTATGCCATAGTCCTAAATTTAGTTTTAGCACTGCTTTTAGCTACCTTGTTTTTCTTTTTTACTTTTCCAAGTCACTAAATTCCTAAATACAAAGGTACAATATCCGGTAGTGGATCTGCAGTCATTTATAGAGTGTTGTGTGTTTTACAACACAAATAAATCGTGCAAGTATACACGGTCACAAGTAATAAAGATTTGTAAGTAAAATATCGTTCCCACGGAGATTTGCTACTATAATTTGTTGATTACTAAAATTTTATCGCTCTGATTTTATCCAAAACAATCGTTGATTTAGAAAAATAAGAAAAGAGTTAAAAAAAATAAAAGAAATCTAGGATTGCAATTTTTCACCAAACTAATCCACTCAAATCGTGTTATTTTCTTTTGATTTATATTTTTTAGTACATTTAATTTGTCAACCAAAACTTCTATTTTTATCCATACATCTCTTCCGAGCTCCGTATAAACACACCTCGTTAAATTAATTCACTATATCTCTATGAGAATTAAATTCAATAAAATTCATTAAGTTCTAAGTTCTCAAATGGCCACACATACAATTAGGGTATATTCCTATCCTTCATCATACATGTCATTCTATTTACGAGCAATACACATATAAATGCCTCTTCCAAGTTTATTTAAGTGCCACAGATCATTCTGATAAGATTCGTAAATAATCAAAAAGCATTAAGCACAAAATAGAATGAACAAATTGAACGTCTTATAAATCTATCAAAAATAATTAAAATCAAAGTTTCATAAATTTAGATCAAATGCAACCCTAGAAAAATTAAATTACTTCATTAATTTAAAATAAAAATTACAGCAGATGCAGAAAAATTAAAGGAAGAAATAAGGAAATTAAAACAATTCAGATCGTAAATATTTGGCACATGTAGAACACAACAGATGCCAAAAATGGCTTCTACGTGTTCCACCGTCCAACCCCAAACACTATAGAAATTCTAAACAAAAAAAAAACTTCTAAACTCCATCATAATATCACCTATTTATAGCTAAAAAAATACATCTAAAATAATACATTTTTTTACACGCGTAAAAAAAATTATATCGAAAACAAAACCCAACATTTTCCCTTAAATCTGCGTCCACGTTAAAATAGAATTTCGTATTTTAATACACGCGTACAAGATGAAACAGAGGGCGCCGTTTTTGATATTTTAAATTCAATCTTCGTGCCACGTGTCAGCATCTGATTCGCTGTAAGATTTACTAAGGCCACATGGAAGCATATCATTGGGTGAACAAACCGGCTGCATGCAGGAACGGCGCACGGGAAAATGGCACGCCGAACGTGGGAGACAACGGCTAGAATGGGGACTTGATCCTGTGCTTTCCCGTTCATTGTAGCTTGCCACATGTCTGAACATGATTTGCTTTAATATAAAGTGTGACACATGGCAGATTATGGCTCCTGGAATAACCGGGCGCACGTGGATCGACCGCACGGGAAAGGGGCGCGCGAAGGTGGGGGACAGGTCTGCACGGCGTCAGACGGGTGGGTCCCACGCTGCACGCCGGCCTGCATGGAAGGTGGGCCCCACTCGGGTACCGAGCTGCGCGATGGAGGAAATTCCTGCACCCACTCTCCTTGGTCGGGTTTGAACAGCACGCGCGCATCCGAACCGTTGATGCGTTGATCTGACGGTCCAAAATGACACGTGGATAACGGCGCGTGGAATCTCTCTCCTGCGAACAAAAATAACTTTTATTAATTATATTTTCACCCAAAAATATATTTCAATTTACATTTTAAACTTTGTTTAATTGCAATACAACCCTTTAGTAATTTTAAATTAAATTTTAAAATTTTAATAATTAAAATTAAGCCCAAATTTAATTTAATTTATATTTTCAACATTTATAAATTGCAATTAAATACTCATTTATTTTGAAATTATATTTTAGGACGAAAACTTGCAATTAATTACGTTTTCGATACAAATTATTTACTTTTCATAAAAAATATAAAAAACAGTAAATACCAATTTATTCATCGAAAATTAACTAAAAACATTAAGAACATAGCAATTACAATTAATAAAATAGGTGAAAATAAGTGTATAAAATACAGTTATCATAGAGCGAGCTCAGTAAGCATCAATAAAGACTTCTATTCCTTTGTTTTCTTTTTTTCAAGAATAAACCTCTATTAAGGGACCCTCTTAAATATCTAAGAATTTTACAAACAAATTTAAAATGAGCTTCATTTGGGAAATGCATATGTTGGCTTACCAATGTTAGGTATGGTGTGAGATAGGTATATTAGTGTTCCTACTAATCTTTGATATCTATCTCTATCCATTGGCTTTCCTAGCTCTTTTGATTTCTTTCCTACCTCAATTGGAGTGTCACTTGGTTTATAACCACTAAGTGTTTTAATTCATTGAGAAGATCAAGAACATACTTTCTTTGAGAGACACATATTTCTCCTTTGACCTTACAACCTACATTACTAAGAAGTATTGCATTTGTCCCAAATCATTGACATTAGATTGTGTTGCAAAGTTTTTCTTTAGTCTCTTAATTTCCTCCAAGTTATCTTTAGTCAAGATTATATATCAATATAGACTATCAGGATTATTTTCTTTCCATCTATAATGTGTTGGAAAATATTGTGTGATCTGATTGTCCTTGTTGATATCCTTGTTTCTTCATCACTTTTTCATATCTATCAAACCACGCTCTAGGTGATTGTTTGAGACAATACAATGACTTCTTCAATTTACACACAACATTTTCACCTTTTTTACAAAATCCTCATGGCATAGTCACGTAGATTTCTTCTTTTAATTCTCCATTTAGGAAAGAATTTTTTTTATGTCTAATTGTTGGAGAAGTTAATCCAAATTTAATGCTATGGTAACTATATGAGAAAAATCTAGAGATGGGATGAATTGTATAAGATAGGGTTGGTTTTCTAAGTGCAATTTATAATTAAGAGGTTTTTGGTGACTTGGGATTACATGATATTTGGGTAGACTCATGTAGAATTGGATTTACCATCAGTTCTAACTCTCTCGGTGCCTCGAGTGTGAAGTTCTTTCTATTTTTTAATTTTGGTCTCCATAAATAAACTATTGTTCCTTGATTATTTGGTTTTCTCACATCTCTCCCTATGTTCAAGTTTTCTCCTATAGGCGGTAAAATAGGGCGGACAGGACGAAGTGGTGTTGTAGGCTCATTTTCAAGTAAAATGTCATTGGTTGACTTAGGTGGGTTAACTGATTCAGGGAGAGTAAAATCTAAGTACTGGCCAAAAGAGATATCTTCTTGCAAATTCTCCCCCTAAAGAGAGGATTTTGGTAGTAAATAGTGTTTTCGAAGAAGATGACGTCAAAGCTAACAATTACTCTTTTTGTAGAAGGGTGGTAGCATTTGTAACATTTTTGAGTATGAGAGTAACTGATAAAAACATATTAAATATCTCTTGGATCTAACTTGGATTTTGAATGAATATGAGTAAATATATTACAACCAAATACCTTAAGGGATAGGTTAGATTGGATGTGAGATATTGGAAAGGTTTTTTGGAGTTTTTGAAGTGGTGTGTCAAACAAAAGAACTCGATTGAGCATTTGATTAATTAGGTAAGTTGAATTTAAAATAGAATCTTCCTGTAACATTTTAGGTATGTTCATAGTGAACATTAGTGCTCGGGAAACTTCTATGAGATGTCTATTTTTTCTCTCAACTATCCCATTTTGTTGACGAGTGTGAACACAAGAAATTTGGCTTAATATCCCCTTTTTTTGAAGATAGTGTCTCAAGGAATGATTGAAATACTTTATTCCATTATCAATGCAGAGGATTTGAATATGTGTTTAGAATTGGGTCAATCATTGAATGAAAATTAATTAAAACATTACAAACATAGGTTTTTTTCTTTGGATAAATAAACCCAAAACCCAAGTATAATCATAAATAAATGTGAAAAACCACTTGGTATAAGCACAATTAGGGACACAAGAAGGACCCCAAATGTCACTGTTGATTAAAGTAAATGGTATAGATGGTTTGTATTAAACTTTGGGAAAAGAGGCATGATTATGTTTTGCAAATTCACAAATTTCACACTGAAAGTTGATTGTTGTTTTCGAAAAATAGATGGAATAGGTATTTTAGGTACTAAAAGTTGGGATGATCCATTCTATAATTCCATAACAGGAATTCACTACCTTTAAATACAAATGCAAAATCACAAATTTTAATTTGACTATGTTTACTTACATTAGCATCATCAAAGTAGTAAAGCCTTTCACATTTCTTAGTACTATCAATCATCATCCCCGATGATAGATCTTAATAGGCATAATGAGATGGAAGAAAATTTGTAGAACAATATGACCTTTTATTACATGATAAATTTGGGACATAGAGGACATATTTGAGTATAATAGAGTTATAAATTTGAATACTCCTTTTTCTTGCAACGAATGAGAGTGATCCATCTACTACTCTAACTTTCGATCTATTTGCTACTTTAACTTTAAGATTACTAGCATTGTCGAGTAAGATATAAATAAATGATATGTGTTAGTCATATGATTTGATGCACTAGAATCAATAATCTAAGAAATTTTGGATCGTGATTTGTAACTAGAGCACTCAAATAATTATCTTTGTATACTAATGAGGCTGAGGAAATATTTATAGATAACTAATTAGAATTTTGAGTACCGGTAATGAGTTTTTGTGAAGTTGGATCATTTTTTTTGTTGTAAAGTTGTGTCAAACATTGTAGCTAAATAGATTGAAGTGAGCCTTGTGTCACAACCTTAAATTTCTTAAGCAGCGATCGTGCGGCACTTAGCTCGGTCCGTCGTACTAAGCCTGCCTTTCAATCCGAAATGTAACTCCAAAGAGAATAGAAAGAGAGTTTGCAAAGAATGCTTTGTATTGCTCTAGAGAGAGTTTATGATACAATTGCTAAGAATTCCCAAGGATTTCCCAAGGATTGTTAGGAATTTCCCAAGATTTCCAAGATTGTTAGGAATTTCCCAAGATGAATGCAAATGAAGACCAAGTGGTCTATTTATAGTGTGGCTCTAAGCTTAAGAGCATGCCACCACATTCTAGATAATTCTATGCCTAGAATATACAAGAAGGTTCTAGGTTTATGTACAATGTGCCACAAGGCTCTAGGACCTTCTAGCAAACTCTAGAGTCTTCTAGGTTTGTCTAGCTCCTTCATGCACCTTCCAGGATGTTCCGTAAGCTTCCAGCAGCTTCTACATCCTTCCGGGATGCTCCGTAAGCTTCCAGCAGCTTCTACATCCTTCCGGGATGTTCCGTAAGCTTCCAGCGGCTTCTACATCCTTCCCGAACCATCCGGCGCATTCTAGAACGTTCCAGCCCATTCTAGCACCCTCCAGTGTGCTCTAGAACATTCTAGGGTCTTCAAGCTTGAGTTGAGTCCGTCCAACTCTAGCCCTTTCTAGACTTCTCTAGGCAACTCTAGAACTTTCCATGTAGAAAAGCCTAGATCCTTTAGGCAACCACTATTTATTTGGATTTTTAGGGACAGTTTGGGCGGGACGTGACACTTGGCTCTAATACCATATAGAATTTCTATAGAATTGTTGTTGGTCCTATACATATGACCCGCTACTAAGAAAAGAATTGTAATAGCTAAATGATAGTATGCTATATCGGTTATCCATAGGCCCCAAGTTATTGGATCTAATCCTCTTAAAGAAATGATTGCACATTTATTGTGAACTTGAGCCCCGAGTCCAAGGGTAGGTTAGCTTGCATCCAAAACTAATTTCCCGAGCCTACATTTGGGAAAGAACTCTTGACAATTCTTTGATTCATAGCTTATAGGTTGATGAGCCCAAGCTCTATCTCTCCTCAAGCTAGAATTATAAGAGCACATCGAGCTCTAGCTCATCATAGGACTCTTAATGATTTTAAGGTTGGTTTTGATATAGATGATGGTGATTTATTAGTTCGCGCTATACTTTCATTTTTGTTCATCAACTAACAATTTTTTCTTTTGATTTGCACAATTGAACTTAACCCTAGAGAGATGCTCGCCAAGTACTCATAGGAAAAAACCACCAGTTCCTCGAAACTTAAAAAGAGGAGAAAAATCTCGAGCAAGGACAAGCGTGGTGACTAGGGCTTGATAAGCAGAATCGTGATCGCCAAATACTTTGATGAACGAAAACTTGATGAACGAAAACCGGCATCGCCGATCCTGCCAATACTTTGGTTTTATACTTATAAAACTCTCGCAAGTGCACGAATCATTTTGTAGAAAATGATAAGTATACTCCCAAGGTCGATCTAAGGAAGGAATGTATGTGGTTTTTAATTTATTATTCAAACTTTTAAAAACGAAATTAAATCCTAAACATCCTGTCACAATATTTTGGGGTTTTGTGTTTTTAATCTACTTACATAAAAATAAACTTAGATTCAATAAACATTCATGCAAATTTTATCTTTTATAAATAGTGGAGTATTTATGGATATAATAACTAAGTTAATTATGCTTGCTCGTATTATTTAGGTTATTAAAGATATGAATTGATATTTATTGATTCTCCCTTTTTTGTATGAATACCACCTTTGGTGGGGTTAGATATTCTTTGTTAACTAAACAAATCAATTAACACCTATGGGTGGGGTTGATAACTAATTTGGTTAATTAAATTAATTCCTTTTTCTAAGAGATTCAAAATGAACCATTTAAATGCCACCTTTGGTGGGGTTAGACAGTTTAAACTTTATTCAAGGTGTCCAAATTAAACCTAAGAATTTAGTTATCCGAGTACTTAACTTTCAAGTTTTAAAACCACTATCGATAAACGTATTTGTCAATACATTTTCATCTAATAATTCTTATAAAAACTTTTGAAATAGAGCTTCACTCTAACTACCAGGCGATTGTACCAACAAATAAAAGAGCACTACTCTAAATCAGGCCAGATAACTAAACCTTAAAATCTAATTTTCAGATTTAAGTTTGTAATGAAAAATAATATATTTCTCTCTAACATTCTTAATATAAAATCTTGAATAAAAATAAAAACAATTCATTTAAGAGATTTTTACCTATTTAATACTTAGCAAGCATAACAACTTCAATATTATATCATGTTTATAAACAATGCTATGCAGTTAAATTTAATCAAAGACAAATTAAATATAACATGTAAGAATAAAGCATAAAAATATTTGTAAAGAAAATAAAATCATACGAACTTGACGCTATTCAGATTGCTAGAAAAACTCAAGCGGAATTTGCACTCCCATTTATTGAATCAAAAAGCTAAAATATTACAAAAAGCATAACTAGTTCTTCCCAAACAGGAAGAACTCTAAAACTAAAAGAAATTAACTAAGAAAAGCTAAAAACTAAGAAAACATAAGAAAAACTAAAAATCTAAGAAAAGAGAGAAAGAAAGAGAGAAAAAAATGTATTTGGAGGTTTTGAAGGTGTGTTTTGAAGTGAATGGAAGGGGGGTATTTAAAGGTGAGGATGGAGAGAAAAAATGAATAAAAAAAAGGTAAAAAAAAAATTAAAAAATTAAAAAAGGTGTAATGGACAGGCTGAGGTGAACAATGACGTCAGCATGACGTCGAGGCTGCTGCACGTGAAAAATAAATTGAAAATGCGTTGGGCGTGCGGAGGGCGCCCTGTAGCTAACCTTGTGGCCGTAACTGTAAATCAGTGCGTCGCGTGAATAACCCGCGCGATCTTTGTAGCGCATGAACAATATTCTCGCCTTGATCTTCGCATGAACAGTGATAACCCGCGCGTTAAAGGCTTCGCGCGTAATAACCGCGCGCAGTGCTCTTGCAGCGCGTAAAACAGTGCCCGTAGCCTTGATTTAGGCGGGTAGGTCTTGTGGCGCGCGTAAGGCGTTTTCTCCGTTTTGACATTTTTGACCTTTTTGACCCATTTTGTCCAATTTTTCCATATTTTTCGACCTTTACGCATTTATTTATTAATATTTTTGTGATGTATTGCTTCCAGTATTCCTCTTTGAGTCTTTAAGTTGCATTTTTAAGCGAAAATACCTGAAAAACAATAAAAATACCCGTGGTTCCGAAAAAGACAAATTTATATAAATATATGATAAAACATATAAATATATATATTTTTAATCAATTAATGTGCATAAAATCATGGTTATTTTAGTGCTTTTTGAGCACTCATCAGGGTTGTCCAAAAACCAGGCCGGACCAGTTTAAACCGAAAAACTTTTCCGGATCGGACTGAACCGAGCAGTTTTGTAAATGAAACGGTCCAGTCCGGTCTGTATTAAGTAAAATCGAATTTAAAATGGTCCGATCCGGTTATAAAATATTATAAACCGGTCGGACCAGACCGGACTGGTTTTATTAAATAAATAAGTTTTTTTATATAAAATATTATAAACCGGTCGGACCAGACCGGACTGGTTTTATTAAATAAATAAGTTTTTTTATATAAAATATTATAAACCGGGGTATATATATATATATATTTTGTTTTTGAGTTAAGGCATTCAACCGTTAACACTTAACCCTAACCCTAGAAATCGAAATCTCATTTCCTCTACGCTCTGTGTTCACCATTTTACCGTCTATGCTCTGGGTTTGGCCGTCATCGCTTCCACTAGCAGCTAGCCACCATTCCTCATGTTGCTTCCACTATTAGCTAGCCATAGTTCTTCGCATTGCTTCCACCAATAGCTAGCCATTGTTCCACGCGTTGCTTCCACCAAAAACTAGCCACCTCTCCTTGCGTCGCTTCCACTAGTAACTAACCACCTCTCCTCGCGTTGCGTCGTGTCATGACAACCATTGACGAAAATCATGAAATAGGTATGTGGTCTACTACTATTGGTAGTCTGGTAGTAGTTTTTTTCCTGAATAAATTGAATGGTAAGTCTGAAGTCTAAGGTCTGAAATCTGAATGGTATGTCGTTTTTTTGTTAGTCTGAACTCTGAAATCTGAATGGTATGTCGTTTTTTTGTTAATCTGAACTCTGAAGTTTGAACAATTTTTTCTCACACAGTTCAGTTTGTTTAATACTATTTGTTAAAACCAGAATCTTGACAAATTTGTTTGCTCATATAAATTAGTACTTGGTTGTTTCTTGTATGAGTATACAAATCATCATAATGAATCATGACAGAAAATGTAAGCCCATGAAGAAGTTGATGGTAATTTGTAAGTTAGATACTCATGTTTGACAGCTAACACAACATATATATGAGAAGAAATGGTTCTAAAAGGCAATATGATATTTGATTCAAAGTTTAGCCGAGAATGAAAAAGTTAGATTAGAATTTTAGCAGACAATTCATTTTTTTATAAATTGTGCTTCCATCTAGAGAAAGGGAAAAATATACTTTCAAATCTTACATCAAAATGGTTCATAAGAAAATATTACCATGCTGGAGAGTATAATAGATATGAAGTTACCATGCTGTAATAAAAGTAAGTGATTTTACAAGTGTTATATATTTAATTATGCTTGTTATGTTTTGTCTGCTAAGTTGTGTACATCCCTCAATTTTTAAGGTAGTTCTGTTTTGACTTTTTCGTGCATTTAATTGACCTACACCTAACAATCTTCCTTTACTTCCTAAGGCATTATCGGCTCAAAATGGTAGATGCCTATCACCCTTTTTAAAACTACCAGTGCTTTAATTCTTTTTATGATAAAACGTAAGCTTGGTACCTTTAATCCGATAGGTTGAGTATTTATTCTTTTAAGGATTAATTTAATTAAGTTTTATACGAATAAAATAATTTATAAAATTATCTAAAACGTTTATTTTGTTATAATTATGCTTACAATATATAAATAACAATAAAAATATATTTAATAACGTATTTTTTTAAAGTTATAATCATGTCCACAACATAAATAATAATACGATTATATTTAAAATTGAATATATTTTATATAATTATAACAAAATAAATATTTTAAATCTCTTTATAAATTATCCTATGATAATTAACTCTTCGTTTAAAAGCTAAAGGTTGGGAAACTAAATGAAATTCACTATTTATAAAACTCACTTTGAACTTTAAATATGTACTTTCTTATTCCAAAGTTTGATGCTAGGTGAATAACCTAATTATTTCATTGTTCTTTCCATTCTTATTAATCCTCATTTTATTAATGTGACGTGAGTATTTCAGCTCAAACATAAGCTCTTAATTAGACTATATTTGAAGAGGAATTTTATATCGGTTAGTTACATGTAATTTTATTCAAATATAATTATCAATATTATTTAAATAATAATATATTTATTTATTACTTAAAAAAAAGTTAGGTTTAAGTGCATTTGTATCCAATATATATTTATTTATTTATATGATTATTCCCTTACATTTAAAAAGTGTTTAAATAAATTATCTTAGTATAATCATAGTTCACAGAATATATTGATCTTTATAATTAAATGTATTTTTTTAATAACATGATTTATTAATATAAATTTTTATATATGATTTATATATAATCTGTATTTTTGTCATAAAATGTACGTAAATTGTGGTGTTTTTGTTTTATAGGTTCTTATTAAATCATATTAGTTCTTAATTTTTAAAATGTACATAAACAATGTTTAAATTAATATTGTTATATATTGCATAAAGTTTCTGAATACCAAACTGTATTATTAATTCATTAACGCCTGATATCATATATGCAGCTATAAACTAAATATTTATACAGATAATTATATTTTAAATGTAACTAATCCACAAAGTTAATAAATAATAAAAAACAAAGTTTTTATTAGCATTCAATTGTACAAAATTACCATCTTTGTAATGTAGTGGCACCAAACATTTTGTGAAGCCCTCAAATTTAAGGTAATATCCTAGATTGTTTCAGTGTGAGTCGTGTAAATGCTATTTAAAAAAAAATTCACAAAATTTCCTTCACTATAGGTTTGTTTTATAATTAAGCTTAGCTGAAAATAAAAATAAAATCTTTAAACTTTCTATAATCTATTAATTATGTAAACTTCAAATGTTCTCGCATATATGTGAAATATCAGTCTTAAAATATTATTTGTTACACTTTGGTGACTGATATTATGTTAGTTTTGAAATAATTTTTGATTAAGTACAAAAAGTAATATTTTAATATATTAAGAATATATACTAATCTATATTCTATATATAGGTGATGATGTACATGAGTTTGTTGGACCAAGTCAATTTACAGACTTTATGTCTATGATTGAAGACATTGAACCTGAAATCCATCCGAATGAAATGAAAAATCCACCACAGAATTTAAATGACTTATCTTTAAAAAGGGGAATAGAAGTAAGTAATGTTCACCCCGATAACAAATCTGATACGAAGAAACCAAAAAATTTAAGGTCAAAAATATGGAATCATTTTTTATATATTTTACCTTATGATGTGGAAAATCCTAGAGCTATATGTCATTATTGTAAAAAAAAGTTATGCTGCTCATCTCACAAGGAATGGAACTACTTCAATGATATATCACTTCAAAAATTTATGTAAGAAGATTCCTAGAGAAGTAGATAAAGGACAAAAAATGTTAAGTTTTCAAACACAAAAAGGAAAGGATGATAGGACAACTCATAAATTAGTTGCTGTATCATTTGATGCAAAACGTGCTAGAGTTGCTTTGGCAAAAATGATTATTATTGATGAATTGTCTTTTAGGTTTGTTGAGGGTGAGGGATTTAAAGATTTTATAGCTGAAATTTGTCCTAAGTTTCATGTGCCATCTCGTCAAACAATTTCTAGAGATGTGTTTCAACTTTATTTAGATGAGAAAAAAAGTTTGAAGAACTTTTTCATAAGTGAAAAGCAAAGAGTTTTCCTTACTAGTGATTGTTGGAATTCAATTCAAAATATTAATTATATTTGTCTAACCACTCATTATATTGACAAAGATTGGAAATTACAAAAGAGAATTATAAAATTTTGTCAAGTTGAGAATCATAAAGGTGATACAATTGGGAGAGTGATAGAACAGAGTTTGCGTGATTGGGGTATATGTAAGGTATTCACCATAAGACTTGATAATGCTTCCTCAAATGATACTGTTGTGTCATACTTGAAAAGGAAGCTAAAAAATTGGAATGATGGACTTGTTATGAGTGGAGAGTTCTTTCATGTGCGATGTTGTGCTCACATTTTGAATTTGATTGTAATAGAGGGACTTAAAGATCTTCATACTACTATTATGAGTATCCGTTGTGTTGTGAGATATGTTAGATCCTCTCCTTTGAGATTACAAAAGTTTAAAATGTGTTATATTAAAGAAAATATTGAGTCGAAAGGAAGTCTCATGCTAGACGTGCCTACAAGATGGAACTCCACATATCTAATGTTAAAATATTCTTTAGATTTTCAAAAAGCATTTGATCGTCTTGAAGAAGAGGAAGGAACAAACTTTATTTCTTATTTTCATGAGGAGCGATCGAATGTTGGGCCGCCAACATTAGATGATTGGAAGAATGCTGGTGTTTTTGAAGACTTTTTATGACTCTACTTTAGCATTCAGTGCATCTTTATGTACCACATCAAATTTATATTTTACAGAACTACATAACATTCAATCTCAAATACTTACATGGTGTGGTTCTGATGACTTGTTGTTGAAAAATATGGCTATTAACATGAAAACAAAATTTGAGAAGTATTGGGGAAATGTAGATAAGACTAATAAGATGTTGTATGTTGCATTTGTACTTGATCCAAGGTACAAATTAGAGTATTTGGAATTCTTATTTGAAGAGATTTATGATTTAGAAATTGTTCAAAAATTGAGAGATAATGTCAAAAATACTTTTATGGATATGTTCAAAGCTTACTATATGTTAGTGCATGGAAATGATTTTCAATCTAATGTGACTTAATCACAAGATGTAATAGGAAGGATTCCTTCATCTGAGGAAGCAAGAAAGTTGAAATTTCTTAAATGCTTAGAGGAGAAAAATAGTTTGGAGTTGAAAACCGAGGTTGAGAAATATTTGAACACCCCATGTGAAAATGTCATGTTGGATAAGTTTGATATATTAAAATGGTGGAGGGAAATTTTTTTTAGGTTTCCTATCATCTCTCTCATTGCACGTGATGTGTTAGCAATTCAAGTTTCAACTGTTACATCAGAATCAACTTTTAGCACAAGAGGGTGCATTCTTGATTCATTTAGGAGTTCTTTGAATCCTAAAATGGTAGAGACATTAGTATGTAATCAAAATTGGTTCTGTTCTTCCATTAATAATGATAATGTCCTCTTACCAGAATACAATGATGACCTAGAGATTTATGAAGATGTTGATTTTGTTTGATTGTAAAGTTCATTAAAGACACTACAATGATTATTGATGATTAATAATGGGTAAGTTTTAAATATTATTATCCAATGATATATTGTTGTTGATTGTGAGTTTGGATGTTTGTATATGTTTAAGAATTTTGTGTAAACGAGATATTTGGAATTCATTTCTTCATGTCTAATCTTTTTTTGATTTTAGATTTTGATAACATCTTATGTATTCATTTATGTATTTATGTATTTAATAATAATATCTATCTATGTATGATTATAAATGAGCATCACATTTGATTGTATCCTATTAAATTATATCATATTAAATTGAATCATATTTATTTATTATTAATTGTTAAAAATAGTTCAAAACCGTTAACCAAACCGGACCAAGCCGTTCGGTTATAACATTTTAGATAGCCGAATGGTCCGGTCCGGTTCGGTTTCAACTATATGAACGATCCGGTTTAGTTAAAAAAAAATTTAGGCAAAACCGGACTGGACCATGGACACCCCTAGTGGTGCCAATGTTCCAGCTCCTCATAAAAGGCATATGGGCATTGTTATTGAGAAGCCTATTCTTCAAAGTATGGAGGCCATACCTTACTTCGTTCCAATCTTCTCAATCCATCCCTCACCATCTCTTCGTGTTAGGGACACGGGGAAGAGAACTGGTGGGGAATTAATTCCTTAAACATAGCATGAGAGTGTGGCCTCGGGCTTTATGGACTATATAGTCTAGCACCTTCCCATTCTTGCCTGGGAGAAAGAATTGGAAACCTTATGTGGGGAAACCAACTGTGGTTAGTAGGCTTATGATGCAAATATGTTTTGTGAAAAGTCCTTGATTCTTCTCGTACCTTTAAATTTTATAACAGATCCTCACTCAACCTTGAGTTTTTAGGCTCTACTTATGCACAAGCTTTAAAAAGTAAAGGAAGTATAAAATTTGAAGGATGAGCTCCGTCAAGAACAAAAGAGTTACTTCTCAACACGATAAAGGATGTTCATGAAAGTGGCTCAAGCCAAGCACTGGAAGGGGGAGGCCATTGATAAAGAGGACAAACTCAATCGGGCAGTAAAGGAGTTGAATGAGTCTACCTCAAAGCTCGAACATGCCAAAAAAGTGGAGAAAAACTTAAGGGTCGAGCTTGAGGAAAGAAAACATGAGCTTGAACAAGCAAAGTGCAATTTGGAGACTTCAACTTATTTTTTGAAGGCTGAGATTGTTTACAACATGACCATGGACCTATTTAAGGAAGAGGCCAAGAAAAAGAACCTGGGTAATTTTTATTAACAAATCCTTAACATGCCTACTACACCAACATGATCACCAACTCGAGACGATGATGAATAGTCCCCAAGGAGAGTGAAGTTATGGTTGAAGAAATTGGTGTCAAGAATGTGTTCAATACTACACTTGGAGATTTTTGAATAACTTTGTAATAGATTCAAACTATATATTAAAGCTCGACCTTCCCCTTTTATAATAGTTCTAAGTTGTATGTTAATGCTTGAAATTATGTCAAATTATAAACACGTAAGGGAAAGGTCAAGCTTTAACATACAACTCAAGCCTATTAAAAAGGGGAAAGGTCGAACCATAATATATAGCTTGAACTTATTACAAAATCATTCAAACATCCCCAGGTGTAGTATCAGGCACATTCTCAATACCAATTTCTTCAGCCATACCTTCACTCTCTTTGGATTCTACATCATCGTCATGAGTTGGTGAACATGTTGGTGTCACAAGAATGTTAAGGATTTGGTAAAAAAACTCACCTAGGTTCATTTTCCACCTTGAGTTCTTTACATATTAACGTGTGGCATAGAAGATACCTCTAGTCATTTAGTAGGAGCTAACTAGGTGCAAACTGCATCCTAATGAAAAATTCCTTACTAATGGATATAAGGGAAATCTCTGCTTGAACCATAAGCTTTTCTCATGAAAAACATTCCAATCTTTATGAGGTGTATGTATTGGGAATCATAGTGTTAACGGTTGGTGGTATTTGATAATTTTTCTTTATCCTTTCTTTGTCCCCATGTGTTAACCCATAATTCACCTCCTTGGTTTTCCAACCCTTAGTACGACTAGTTTCTTTTTCAGTCCCTCTTTGACGTTACTTTTTTCTCCATTCTCATGGATTTGATATTTGTGAGTGAGGGACACTAAGCCTTACGATCGGAGTGACGTTGTATTGTTGAGTTATAGGAGTGTTTTGTTGTTGAGTACTTGGTAGATTCTCATCTTCCTTGGGCATACTCTTTGTTGAGGAGGAGCCTGATTTGGTACTTTCCTCCTCATTTGAGTAAGTTGGGTATTGGGGACTTTTCCATTAGGAAGAGCTTGAGGGAGAAAAGGAAAGAACTACCTTATCTATTGATCTACTTACAATCTCTTTACATATGATCACTATAAGAAAATAAGAAAAAGGGAGAGAACATAAGAAACAAAAGAAGAGCCATAAAATTAATTAAAGTCGAGGAAGAAAATGAGAATATGAAAGAACCTACCTGAAAAGAATTAGACTTGGTTGGACACGAGGAAAATTCTTTAAAGATTTAGGCAAAGATTAATAGTGCTAGCCTGAAAACCTTACCTCTAGAGCTACGACGTATTAGAGCGAAGGTGAAGCAACATAGAGATTTTTGAGGAAATTTTGTACACTTTCTTGGAATTGTGAATAATGAATGCCTTACCTTTCCCTTAATATAGAGGTCTAGATTATCTCTCTCCATTAAACTAACAAGTGGAAAGATCCCTAAAGCATTTATTGGAGTATGCAAGAATTGTTTGGATTCCCCTTTTGACTTTTCATTTGCTATGACTCTTACTATTCCACCTCGTTTGAAGAACCAAGTTGATAGAGTAGAGGAATTGATGTTTGAGCATAGAGTTTGACTTGCTGCTTGACCTATCATAGTGCCTAGACCTTGGCCTATGCTTGCATCATAAACTCGAAGTATGACCATAAAGTGGTCACACTTAAACTACGCGTTAACTTTTACTATTGTGACCTTTTGACATGTGCTGATGTTTACCCCTTATGTAATTGACACGTACCCATGTAAATGTCCTATATGGATATGATTATGATCTTGAATTACACACATGCACTCATATTTATTACATCTTTTTTTTTGTTTCTTTCTCTAAATCGGATAATCTCTAACACTTACTAAGGTTTGTATTAAGATTCTTGATCTTTTTTCGTGTATATTTACGAAGAAATCAATGGTTGAGCAATGTTGGTGGCTTTTTAATAAGATGGTTCAACATCATTAGTTGCCTAATATTAGGAATTCTGCAAAGGGTTATGAAGATCATTAGAAACAAAGATCTCATAAACAAAGCTAGAAGTGTATGTAATGATAGGTGAAGCATGAATTAGGCCCACCATTGTCTCATATAATACAATGCTCGATTCATTTTGCAAGGAAGGGAATTTCAGCAAGCACTTGGCCTTTTATCAAAGATGCAAAGGAGAGAGTATATGCCAATGCCAAATGATATAATATTTTGAGTAATAGTTTGTCAAAGAATGGTAAATTTGAGCATACCAAAGGACTTATACAAGAGATGACAAAATTGGGTTTAAAAGTTTCCGCATATACGTATAACCCTTTGATGCATGGGTATTGCAACAGAGGATTGATAACAAAGGAATTAAGCATGGAAGAGGAGATGGTGAAAAGAAGAGTCTTTCCCCCTGTTCAACTTACAATACAATTATACATTGTCTTCGAATGAGAGGAAGATTGGATGATGCTAGACATTGTTTTCTGAGATTTTAGGGAAGAATTTGAAGTCTAATATAATTACTTCCAACACTCTTTTGTATGGTTTGCAGGTTGAGGAGAGCAAGGGTAGCTTTTCTATTTCTTCATGAATTGAGATGCAAGAACTATGGTCCTACTATTGTTATATATAACACACTTATAGATGGCGTTTGCAAATTGGGGGAATTGGAAGCTGCTTGCCATTTAAAGAGAGAAATGATCTATGAAGGGCTCCACCCTGATGTTTGCACGTATACAACCCTAATAAATGGATATTTGATAACTGTATTTTATATAGTTATTTTCATCAAAATTAGTAATGATAAATGCTATGTTCGTTTAATATTTATTAATTTTTGTTAAATAAATTAATATTTTCCTTTTATTTGCTAAAAATACATTTTTAATAAAATTAAATAATTTGTATCGAAAATGTACTTAATTTCATTTTTTTTGTCCACAAATACAATTTCAAATAGTATAGTTCTTAATTAAAATTTATAAAAATTGAAAATACAATTTAAATTAAATTTGGGCTTAATTATAATTATTAAAAGTTTAAAAATTTAATTTAAAATTAGTAAAGGCTAAAGCGTAATTTAAGAAAGTTTAAAATGTAATTTGAAATATATTCATGTGGGTGAAAATATAATTAATAAAAGTTTAATTTTCGCGCGAGAGATGAAGTCACGCGAAAGATCACACTCGCAAACGTGGACCGTCCGATCAAAGGATCAACGGCTCGGTCGCGGGTGTCCATCAAGCCCGACCAAGGAGATGGGGACGAGATATTCGTTTGCGCGGTGGCATGCCGGTGGGACCCACGTGTAGGCTGCGTAGATTCCACCTGACGATCGGCCGATTGGATCGGATCGACGGTCGAGATTGAAGCGCGTCCGTCAGTACATCACGCACCGAGCCGTACCGTGTAAAAATCACGTGACGCGGATTATGGTAGCGGCGTGCATCCTCGGTATTCTGATTAAGTAATACCACGTGTCCCACAAATATTTAAGCTAATCAAAGTCCGACACGTGGCTATTTACAATGCGCCGGCCGCATGTTGGATCACGCCTGTTTCCAGTAGTTGCCTCACTTTTCGGTGCCCCAATCACGTGCGCCGTTCCTACGTGCAACCTAGGTTTGTGCACCCTGATGATGTCTTTGCCACGTGGCCATAGGGAATCTTTCGGTCGATCGAAAGCGACACGTGCGCGGCGTGGGAGAAAATAAAGCGAAGCAGGCGACATGCTACGCGTGATTTTAATTTATATTTTTCGATACAAAAATCGATACGCATGATTTTTGTTTTTCGATAAAAATTATTACGCGTTTTCGATAAAAAAATAAAAATGTAATATTTTAGATGTATTTTTTAGCTATAAATAGGAGATGGTTTTTAGTTGTAAAAAGAGTTTTTTTGGTTGGAGAAAAGTTTTTTTAGTTTGGAAATTTTGTAGTGTTCGGTTTTGGACTGCAGAACACACAGAAGCCATTTTTTGGCTTTTGTTGTGTTCTGCGTGTGCCAAATATTTTCGTTTCTTGATGTTTTAATTTTCCTTATTCTTCATCTTATTTTTCTGAGATCATTTGTAATTTTAATTTTAATTTTAATTTTATGAAGTAATTTAATTTTTCTAGGGTTGCATTTGATCTAAATTTATGAAGCTTTAATTTTAATTATTTTTGTTTATAGATTTATAAGACGTTCGATTTGTTCGTTCTATTTTGTGCTTAATGCTTTTTGATTATTTACGAATTTTATCAAAACGATTTGTGGCATAAAAATAAACTTGAGAAAGGCATTTTTGTGTATATTGCTCGTAAATAGAATGACATGTATGATGAAGGATAGGAATATACCCTAATTGTATGTGTGGCCATTTGAGAACTTAGAACTTAATGAATCTTATTAATTTTAATTCTTATAGAGATATAGTGAATTAATTTAACGAGGTGTGTTTGTACGGAGCTCGGAAGAGATGTATGAATAAAAAAGAAGTTTTCGGTTGACAAATTAAATGTACTAAAAAATATAAATCCAAAGAAAATAATATGATTGTAGTGGATTAGTTTGGTGAAAAATTGCAATCCTAGAGATCTCTTATTTTATTTTTAAACTTTTTCTTAATTAACGATTGTTTTGGATAAAATTAGAGAGATACAATTTTAGTACTCAACAAACTATAGTAACAAATCCTCGTGGGAACGATATTCTACTTACAAATCTTTATTACTTGTGACCGTGAATACTTGCACGATTTTTGTGTGTTGCAAAACAGACAACAATATTACAAGCTGGGAATTTATTAATGGCAAAGGAATTCTTAAAAGGGTTTTCATCCTAATTTGATTACTTACAGGGGACATTGTAAAGTGGGCAATTTTGAAGAAGCACATGAACTATTGTAGAAAATGAAATTACATTTACAAGCATTATTCATGCATACTTGGAAAGTGGACATCTCAGGAAAGCCAGGGAGAAATTTAATGATATGCTAAGCAAAGGGTTATCTCATTCAGTTGTAATTTATACAGTGTTGATCCATGCCCATGCTTCAAAATGAAAGGTAGAATTGGTTTTTTGGTATTTCTCTAAGATGCAAAAGAAAGATGTTTATCCAAACGTGGTCACCTACAATGCTCTAATAAATGGTCTATGCCTAAAAAAATCATGTATAGAAGGGTGGTGTGACTTAGATTGGGTTAGTTGTTCACTTACGTGGCGTTTCTTAACATGATGGTTCGTGTTACTTGGATGTTCTCCTGTATCTTGGAAGACCAAGAAGCAACAAATAATGTCAAATGCTTATTATGGAAGTTGAGTATATATCAATAGCAGTAACAGTATATGAGTTAAAATGGCTTAAACAACTTTTAGGTGACTTGGGTGTGCAACATCCAAAAGATATGAATTTGTATTATGATAGTCAGTCGGCATTATACATTGCTCAAAATCTAGTTTTTCATGAAAGAACAAAGCATATAAAAACTGATCGCCATTATGTTCGAGATGCGGTGACTGAAAGGATGATTTGTCTGTCATATGTTTCATCACAATTGCTGGACCTAGACTCATTGAAGCTCCTGTCAATGGCCAACATTATATAATACTATTATCATATTAATATTATTGTGACTAAAATAGGAGTTTATTGTGCCTATCATTTGAGAAATATTTTCCCTTATTTTAGTCTTTATATAACACACTTATAGATGGCGCTTGCAAATTGAGGGAATTGGAAGCTGCTTGGCATTTAAAGAGAGAAATGATCTATGAAGGGCTCCACCCTGATGTTTGCACATATAGAACCCTAATAAATGGATATTATAGGCTGGGAATTTATTAATGGCAAAGGAATTCTTAAAAGGGTTTTCATCCTGATTTGATTACTTATAGGGAACATTGTAAAGTGGGCAATTTTGAAGAAGCACATGAACTATTGTATAAAATGACATTACATATACAAGCATTATTCATGCATACTTGGAAAGTGGACATCTCTGGAAAGCCAGGGAGAAATTTAATGATATGCTAAGTAAAGGGTTATCTCATTCAGTTGTAACTTATATAGTGTTGATCCATGCCCATGCTTCAAAATGCAAGGTAGAATTGGTTTTTTGGTGTTTCTCTAAGATGCAAAAGAAAGATGTTTCTCCAAATGTGGTCACCTACAACGCTCTAATAAAATGGTCTATGCCTAAAAAAATCATGTCTATAGTGTTGGGAAATTACGCAAATTCCCGATAAGCCAGATTTATGAGAAAGCAAGAATAGAAAAATAACACACAAATTTGATAACGGAGTTCGGCCAATCTTGCTTACGTCTCCAGACCTACTGCAGATCTTTTTTACTGAAAGGGGAGAAATTACACAAGGTGTTTACAACACTCACAACTCACAACCCAATTACACCCAAGAAAATTACTCTTAATTTTCTCTGACAAAATCTTTTCTCTCTAAGCTTTCCTCTCAATTGGAATGAACACTTTGTATAATTAATTCATTACAATTACACATCTATTTATAGAAAAATTCACTCATTTAATTACTCCTTAAATTAATGGTTCCTTAAATTGCTCCTTGAATTAAGCTCTTTGTTTTTCTCCATGTTTTGCTCCTTAATTTGCTTTTTAAATTAAGGAGCATTATGACAATCTCCAACAATCTCCCACTTGAAGACTGATTTCAATCTGTCTTCACACCTCGATCAATACAACAACTTTTCTAGTCTTTATTACTCTAGCAGACCAACTAAAGTTGAGCACAACTTCAGTTTGTCAATAGTCACCACCTTTGTTAACATATCTATTGGATTTTTGCTTCCTTGAAGTGATAACGAAGTCAAATATGCTTTGTTCTAGAATGAAATGCTGAATTCCTCGCCAAGTGTATTGCACTTTGACTATCACTATGCAGAACATTCTTCTCTTGTTTGAATCCCAACTCAATTAACAAACCTTGAAGCCATATCATCTCTTTACTAGCTTCAGTTACTGCTACATACTCAGCCTCTATAGTGGATAGAGTGACAATTTTCTGTATTTGTGACATCCAACTAACAGCTGTAGTTCCAACAGTAAATATATAACCGGTGGTGCTTCTTCGGTGATCAACTTCACCTCCAAAGTCTGCGTCTACGTACCCTTGTACTTTTAACTCTCATTTACTAAAGTACAAGTACTTTTTTGTGGTGCCTCACAGATACCTCAAAATCCACTTGACTGCTTCCCAATGAGTTTTCCCTGGATTTGATATAAATCTGCTAACAACTCCCACTGCATGGCCAATGTCTGGTCTCGTACATAGCATTGCGTACATCAAACATTCCAATGGATGAGGCATAAGGAACCTTAGCCATGAATTCTCTCTCTTCCTCTGTCTGAGGGGATTGATCCTTGGATAGGCGAAAATGACTAGCCAATGGTGTGCTAACTGACTTGGCATCACCCATGTTGAATCTCTTCAAAACATGATTGATGTACTCTGCCTGAGATAACTGCAAGGATTCTTTCTTCTTATTTCTTGTGATTTGCATTCCAAGAATCTTCTTTGCTGGACCCAAGTCTTTCATGTCAAACTCCTTTGACAATTGCTGCTTCAACCTTTTAATATCATCCATATCTGAACCTGCTACTAACATATCATCAACATAAAGTAGTAAAATGATATAACTGGAACTATATCTCTTGAAGTAGCAACAATGGTTAGCATTGCACTTCTGGAAACCTTCCTTGTGCATGAAGCTATCAAACTTTCTATACCATTGTCTCGGGGCTTGTTTCAGGCCATACAAACTCTTCTTTAGTCTGCATACCATGTTCTTCTTCCCTTTTCTGAGAAACCTCCTGGCTGGTACATGTATATCTCTTCATCTAAATCTCCATGAAGGAATGCAGTCTTCACATCCAACTGTTCAAGATGAAGAT